>QMFG01002393.1:0-32345 GCA_003314545.1 Ramaria sp. MG151 | reverse complement strand
TTCCGAACACATTTACTAACCCAACATTCATCCACAACATTTGTTGCTATTATTTGGATTCTGACAGTTTGGGGTTGGGTTGCTGAGAAGGGCCGAGGCTCAATGAGCAAGTCGAATGGGACTTGGCTTCAGCTTGTATGCTGCACCAGCTCAGAGTCCTGTCCTGCATTTCAGATGAGGCCTGAGGTCACCCAAAGTTTGGGTATCACCTTTAGCAGAGGGGATGAGGGAGCATAGGGATTAGAGGATAAGAGTATATAGGGTATCTTAGTCGATATCAGAACTGATTTACATGTACATGAACTAGTAGTTTATATATGAAGGAGTTTGGGGATCGGGGACCAGGTGACTGAAGTCAGGGTTGTAAGCTACATAAAGAGAGATCAAATGCGAGATGGAAATATGTCACGATTATGATTTGTCCCTTGTTTCACCTTCCAAACCCTCCTAACAACTTCCTCCCAAATCCTTCATTTGGAATCCGAACCAGGAACACTTTTGTCACACATATTTGCCATCAATATTTCATCACCCTCAAACACCATGAATCACTCTGATAACATCACAATGAACCAACCGATAGATCAGGTCCGATCATTACCCTTTTTCTCACAAAAGAAGCACCTGCACTATCCCCATCATTATCCCCATCTATTTCAAGGAACTCAATGTCAGGGTTGATTCTTTGCCTCCGAGGCTTATGGTGACAGGGAATACTATTTAATATGTTGACTCATTCATCCCCAACATTCAGGGTTGCTGTCTAAGGGAATAGCATGAGGATTCTTTTATCTGAAGAGCCATGCGATTCGGAAACAAGTTTCAGGATTTATTTCTAGTTCATTAAATCTTTTTTCTATACACAATTTTCCTTCAACCCTTGTTCTTTATTTCCTATGGCCTTTTATTAGCATACATGTACCTTAGCTACTTTCCAATCCTTATGGACTCCTTCCCATTTGCTCCTGCTTCCAAACCGTCTAGTATATAAGTAGCACATTTGCATGTATGTTCCCCAGTTCAATTATTGTATGTCTACTTGATTGTTCTACTCAAACTTGCCAACTCGTTGTAAAATTACCTTGAACAACAACTTCACATTTGAGTGAGCACTTCAATTCTACTTATATTAATTTAAACGCACTTCAAAAGAATGTGAGATCATTGGCTGTGATTGACATGGACTGCAAAGTCCATTCAATCTACAAGATAGAATCCTTTCAGAATATCTATCTCTTTGGAACTATGCATTTTGTTTGCAAATGTTCCGAAAGCCATTTGCTTTTACTGTAGGATTCCTATTCATTTTCGAAAACTATTCTATCATCATTAGAAACATTTCCAAACAGTATTATTAACACGACATTCATCCACAACTTTTATAACTGATATTTGAATTCTGACACACATATTCATCTGTAACTCTTGTCACTTATAATTCAATTATGACACTTCTATTCACTTTCAAATATCATTCTATTATTACTTGTAACATCTCCGATTGTTTAAACTAACCATGTTAAGGATTTGATGTTCAGCCCAAATATCTATTCCCTTTATCCCTGATATCTGCCTTTGTAGGAGTTTGAATTTACATACCACTTGTTTTGCAGTCATGTGACTTGGTAACCTCAGCTCATTTCCAAGAGACTGAGGTACAAGTCAAATCTTATTCTTGCATTTCATATAATTGACTATTCTTTTAGATAGTATTTCAGTCCTCATATTTTCACAAACCATACATTTGTCAGAATTCAATTATCAAGGATAAAAGTCATAGGTGAATATAGTGTTAGTTGTAGTGTTTGAAAATGTTTTTAATAGTAATAGAATGATATTCAAAAGTCAATAGAAATCCTACAGTAAAAGCAAATGGCTTTTGGAAGGTTTGTGAACAGGTGCATAGTTCTGAAGAGATAGATATTCCAAAATGATTCTATCTTGTTAATTGAATGAACTTTACAGTCCATGTTGATCACAGCCAATGGTCTCACATTCTTTTGAAGTGTGTTTAAACTAATGTAAGTAAAATTAGAGTACTTAATCAAATGTGATATTGCTGTTCAAGGTAGTTCACGACGAGTTGGCAAGTTTGAGTAGGACAATCAAGTAGACGTACAATCATTGAACTAGGGAATATATATGTGAATGTGCTAGCTATATACCGAAGGGTTCAGAAGAAGGAGCAAATGGGAAAGAGTCCATGAAGGTTGGAAAGTAGCTAAGGTACATGTATACTAATTAAGGCCATAGGAAGCAAGAACAAGGGTGGAAGGAAAATTGTGAATGAGGAAAAAGATGAATAGACCAACAATAACTCATGAAACATGTTTCCAAATCACATGGCTCTTCAGGTAGGGATAGGTACAAATCTTTTGGAGGGTAATTATGAGAGTCTAGAACATTCATATCATGGAGCCTGATGATATGGGATGTCATCACAAGCTTTGACGAAATATGAGTGACTCAATCAATAAGTTCATTGTGAAAGATGGGGATAGTGATGGGGATAGTCAGGGTGGTTCTTTTTATAAAAAGATTATGATTGGATCTGACCAGTGATTGTTTCACTAATCATCAATAGAGCGATTCTGGAAATTGATGGATGAGAGTGTTGTTGAGAGAAAGTGATGAGATCAAGCAATGTTGCTTCGGAATTCGGAAGGGACCTTTCATAAGGATTGCTTTGGAAGGGTAATGATATGAATAAGATGTCCATATTGTGATTGTGAGAACATTCATCTGCAACTCTTTGTCAGAATTGGTTTATAAGTGATAAGAGTTGCAGATGAATGTGTGGTTAGTTAAACAATTGGAGATGTTACTAGTAGTAATAGAATGATTTTCAAAAGTGAATAGAAGTCCTACAGTAAAAGCCAATGGCCTTTGGAACATGTGTGAAAGGATGCATAGTTCCAAAGAGATAGATATTCCAAAGGAATTCTATCTTGTGAGCCAAGTCATGGTCCATGTTGACTACAGCCAACAATATTACATTGTTTCAAAGTAGATTTGAACTAATATAAATGAGGTTAGAGTACTCACTCAAGGGTGTAGTTGTCCAAAGACTTTTGTTCAAGGTATTTCATGATGAGTTGACAGATTTGAGCAAAGCAAACAAGTAGACATATAATACATGCAAATGTACTACCTATATACTAATTGGTTCAGAAGCAAGAGCAAGTGGGAAAGAGTCTGTGAGGGTCAGAAGGTAGATAAGGTACATGTATGCTAATTAAACGTGATAGGGATGAGAGAACAAGGGGGGTAGGAAAATTGTGAATGAAGAAAAAGATTAACAGATGAGAAATACATTCTGAAACATGTTTCCAAATTGCATAGCTCTTCAGCTTTGGATAGCTGTTCTGGATGTTGGGTATGCTCATACCATAAGGTCTAATGATATTGCTTATCATTGTAAGTTTCAGAAGTGTAGAGCCAGCTTGATCAATGAGTTCATTGAAAAAGATAGGGATAGTGATGGGGATAGCCAGGGTGTTTCTTTCCAAGAAAAGATGGTGATTTGTTAAAAGGTGTGTTGTCACTGATGTTAAATGACAATCTGGGAACAATGAAGATGTTTCAGGACATGTCACTTAGTGTAGAACAGGGTTCCAGAAGTTTCTGGTAGACTTCCAGCTGGGCCAGAGAGACTTGGCTTCAACGTGTGTGTTGTGCTGACTCAGCATTCTGTCCCTGTATTTTAGAAATCCAAGTATCTGGAAGGTGTGGATGAGCTGTAGCTTGTCGTGGGTCGTAGTGTTGAGAGAGAGAGAGTAGAGAATGAGGTGTATTAAGTTGATATTAGAACTGAGGAATATACAAGAGGGTTGTGGGTCTATATACTAAGTGTCAGAGGACAACCTGCTTTCACTTAATTCTTCACCTCTAAGACCTTCACATGTTCGAAGCACAAGTCTGAAGCATGAGAACCTCGGTCCAAAGCCTTGAGTGACCTGAAGCCTCTGATTACAAGTCTGAAGTCTCAGACCTCTGGTCCAAAACCTTGGACCACCCAAGACCTCAGCCAACCTCAGGGTATGGCCCAAACATCTGATCCAAACACCTGGCCCAACATCCAGCCTTTGTCAGAGATGAAACACTTTATGGGGATAGAAGTCGGGCAGGGTTGTGTCAGAATTCAAATATCAGTGATAAAAGTTGTAGATGAATGTCATGTTAGTAATATTATTCGGAAATGATAGAATGGTATCCGAAAATGAATAGGAATCCTACAGTAAAAGTGAATAGCTTTCGGAATCCTACAGTAAAAGTGAATGGCTTTTGGAACATTTGCAAACAAAATGCATAGTTCCAAAGAGATAGAGATTCTAAAAGGATTCTATCTTGTAAATTGAATGAACTTTGCAGTCCATGTCAATTACAGCCAATGATCTCACATTCTTTTGAAGTGTGTTTAAATTAATATAGGTAAATTTGGAGTGCTCACTCAAATGTGAAGTTGTTGTTCAAGGTAATTTTACGACGAGTTGGCAAGTTGGAGTAGAACAATCAAGTAGACGTACAATAATTGAACTGGGGAATATACATGCGAATGTGCTACCTATATACAAAACGATTTGGAAGAGTGAGTGAATGGGAAAGAGTCTGTGAGGATCGGGAAGTAGCTAAGGTACATGTATACTAATTAATGGCCATAGGAATAAGGGAATGTCAGAATCCAAATATCATTGATAGAAGTTGTGGATAAGTGGGGTGTTAGTGATTCTGTTTGGAAATGTTTCTAATGATAATAGAATGGTATTCGAAGTGAAGATAAATCCTACAGTAAAAGTGAATGACTTTTGGAATGTTTGCAAACAAAATGCATAGTTCCAAAGAGACAGAGGTTCCGAATGGATTCTATCTTGTAGATCGAATAAACTTCACAGTTCATGTCAATCACAGTCAATGATTTCACATTCTTTGAAGTGGATTTAAACTAATAAAAGTAAAATTGGAGTGCTTACTCAAATAAAAAGTTGTTGTTCAAGGTGAGTTGAGGACGAGTTGGCAAGTATGAGTAGAGAAATCAAGTTGACATACAATAATTGAACTAGGGAACATACATGCGAATGTGTTTAGCTATATACCGAAGGGTTTGGAAGGGAAAGCGAATGGGAATGAGTCCGTGAGAATCGGAAAGTGGCCAAGGTACATGTAAACTAATTAAAGACCATTGAAAACAAAGAACCAGAGTGGTAGGAAAATTGTGAATAGAAGAAAAATATTAATGAACTAACAATAACTCTTGAAACATGTTTTCGAATCACATGGCTCTTTGGGTAAAGTTACCCATCCTTGAATCCTTCGGAGAATGATCCTGAGGGTCTAGAATATTCATATCATGATGCCTAATGATATAGAATGTCATCGCAGGCTTTGATGAAGTGGAGGTACCTCAATCAATAAGTTCATTGTGAAAGATGGGGATAGTGATGGGGATAGTCAGGGTGCTTCTTTTCCAGAAGAGGTCATGATCGGACCTGGTTATTGATTGTTTCACTAAACACCAAGTAGAGTGACTGATGAGCTGTATTGGGTGACCAGATCAAATGTGTGTGAAGAATTAGGTAAGAGTGGTTTGAAATTCCAAAGGGGATCTTCGGAGATGATCGGAAAACCATACTTTGGTGCAATAACAGAGAGGTGTTCCAAAACACTATCATGACAGGGAACAAGGGAGATAGAAAAATTGTGAATGGGTAAAAAGATTAATGGACCAACAATAGCTCTTGAAACATGTTTCCGAATCACATGGCTCATTGGGTAGGGATAACTATTGTCACGATAGTGTTTTGGAACACCTCCCTGTTATCGCACTGAAGTATGGCTTTCCAATCACCTCCTAAGATCCCTTTCGGAATTTCGAACCACTCTTGCCTAATTCTTCACACACATTTTATCCGGTCACCCAATCCAGTTCAGGAATCACTCCATGAAGTGTTTAGTGAAACAATCAATAACCAGGTCCGATCATAATCTTTTCTAGAAGAGAAGCACCTTGACTATCCCCATCTTTTCCAATGAACTCATTGATTGAGTTATTTCCATTCTATTGAAGCTAGCGATGTCATTCCCTATCATCAGACTTTATAATATGAATGTTCTAGACTCACAGGATCACCTTCCGAAGGATTTGCACATGGTTATCCCTATCCAATGAGCCATGCAATTTGGAAACATGTTTCAAGAGCTATTGATGGTCCGTTAATCTTTTCTATCATTCACAATTTTACTACCTCCCTTGTTCTTCTATTCCTATGGTCATTAATTAGTGTACATGTACCTTGGTTACTTTCCGATCCCCATGGACTCCTTCCCATTCTCCCTCCCTTCCGAACTGCTCAGTATATAGGTAGAGCATTCACATGTATATTCCCTAGTTCAATTATTGTATGTCAACTTGATTTTTCAACTCATACTTGCCAACTCGTCCTAAATTCACCTTGAACAACAACCTCATATTTGAGTAAGCACTCCAATTCTACTTTTATTAGTTTAACCCACTTCAAAGAATGTGAAATCATTGGCTGTGATCGACATGAACTGCAAAGTTCATTTGATCTACGAGATAGAATCCATTCGGAACCTCTATCTCTTCGGAACTATGCATTTTGTTTGCAAATGTTCTGAAAGCCATTCGCTTTTACTGTAGGATTTATCTTCACTTTCGAATACCATTCTATTATCATTGGAAACATCTCTGAACAGAATCACTACCACCTCACTCATCTACAACTTTTATCACTGATATTTGGATCCTGACAACTATGTGCAAATCCTTTGGAAGGTGATCCTGGGGGTCTAGAACATTCATATCATAGAGTCTGATGATATGGAATGTCATCGCAAACTTCCACACAATAGAAATAACTCAATCAATGAGTTCATTGGAAAAGATGGGGATAGTGATGGGGATAGTCAGGGTGCTTCTTTTCCAGAAAAGATTATGATCAGACCTGGTTATTGATTGTTTCACTAAATGCTTAATGGAGTGATTCCTGAACTGGATTGGGTGACTGGATCAAATGTGTGCGAAGTATTGAGGTGAGGGTGATTTGGGATTCCGAAGGAGATCCTTGGAGATGTTCAGAAAGACATATTTCAGCACTACAACAGTGAAATGTTGTAAAACCTGATCGTGACAGTATCCCCCTCCTAGCTTTGGAGTCCCTACAACGCAAGTGAGGCGAATGTCAGTAAGTTGGAATTCTCCACAGGTGTTCAGGCATTGGGGTGGTCTGTGTGAGGGTTCGGCGCTTGATCGGAAAACATATAAAAGTGAGTTGTGGAGTGTGTGATATCTTCATTCCACAACCTGATATGGAGCTCCCAGAAAGCATCCTCCTATCCTATGAAGCACTCCTCGAGTGATCGGAAATGCATATCAAGATTCTTCCGGAGTTGCGGGAAAGCCTAGTCGAAGAGTTGGAGTCATGGAAGAAGTTGACTAATGAATTGGAGGTAAATAGTGTTCGAAGGCATTTGCTCAGGTGCTTTGACTGATTATGTTGTTACGGCCTGCATTGAAAGCTCAGATAAAGATAGAGCACTTGTTGGATAAGCGGTTTCAGTGCCTGAAACAACTCGATGACCTACAGCTTGAGCAGGACATCGTGCAAAATTAATTACCTTGAAACATTGCAAAAGGATAGCGATGAACCTTCAAAGGATACTCTGAAGGATTCAGATGGAGAGGAAGAGGTCGAGGATATGATTGATGGAAAAGGGAACTTGGCAAAGTCTCCCTTGATCAAAGTAGTCATTGAGGAGACTTCAATCAAGGTATGTGACTCCTTTTTGCATTTTTGGACTGTGAACTCTGACCACAAAACATAGGGCAAAGGTCGAGAGGTTGCTCTAAAAGCAAAGGCCAAACCACTGTTTTGAGATGATGATGATGCAGACGATGCCTTGTTTCCTGACCCCACAGACCTGCTTCTTGAAGACACATCAAAGGTCACTTCAATTCCTGAGGCATCCAAAGATATAAAATCACTATCGAAGCCTCAAACTGTTTGGGGAGCTAAGGTAAAGGCTCTCTACGAGATTCCTGAAATGCTTGAAGGAAAATACAGGTATCCCAATGGGACATTGCAATTAGCGGACATGATCTATGTCAAAGTAAGTGGGTTTCTTTGACTGTGATTGATATTTGGGCTAATTCCAAACACAGGGGAAGGCTGTATATGCATTGAAGAGATGTAGCCGGTGTTCGGCATATAACCACATATGTAGTGGGTTATTTGGAGGATCATGTGATTGCTGTATTTGTGACAAACAGAAATGTGTTGCTGTTGTCGAAGGTAGGTCATTTGCCTGTTATATGTGTCGCATCTCCTCAATCCCTGATCTTCAGTGTTGATCCCTTCTCTATCCCTAGAAGTCAAATGTTCGACTACAAAGTCTTCAAAGAGTGTTGCTCCAAAAGTCTCCACTCCTGTCCCATAGACCTCTGCGAAACCATTGTGATCATCGAAGCAAAAGGCCAAAGCTTTGGAAACACTCCTGGATCCAAAAAGTGTTCAGAAGGATGAAGCTATTGAAGATCTAATGGAAAGAGGGTCTTTAGCACTTCAAAAGATGCAACAGGCTATGGTGATGCAGCAGCAAGTGATCATAGATATAATAAGTTGGCAAGATGAAGTGGTAAAAACCTTGAAAGAACTAGAAAAGTAAAATATATTCTATTGTAATAAAAGATAGAAAAAATGTTGTTTTTGGTGTTTATAATTGTGGAGTAAAAAAAAGAAAGAAAGATGAAAAGAAACAATGAGACTGTGAATTGTGCGATAGAGAAACTCAGCAATTATTGTGAGAAAGAGGGTTTGTTTGGATGTATTTGTGAAATTCTGCGATCATTTGTGAAACCTTTGAAGGATGATTGGCTGGTTCCCATGATGTTGCTTCAGCAGTATCTTCATACCCTTTCCAAGCAATGAGATAATCAAGTTTTCTCCAGCAAAATCAACTGTTTAGACTCTCTGATACTTCATACTCTCCTTTGGAATAGAGTTTGAATGGAGGTGGATGTGTCAAGAGTCATTTGGAGATTCTGGACACCAATGCTGGTTCAAGGAGGAGAACATGAAAGACAGGGTGGATGTTCATCTGTGATCGAATTACTTCAATGGTTGCTTTGTCTGAATGTTTCGAGAGTCCAGCAATGTCATATCCCCAACTTTGTCATTGGGTATGGGAGTTCTTTGATTATCTGTAGATCAGGTGTGGTGCTTGATGGTGTACATGTGATGTGGCTGAATGTAATCGGATCTGTGAGTTGTCCCAGCTTTAAACATGGATTGAAAGTTGTGTGGATCTGCTAATGTGGAAGCACCATCCCCCCTTCCATGTAGACTTTGCCTCAACGGGTGAGTGCATCAGGCTTGATGCCCAATCGGTTCGGACATTAGTGAATGATATAAATTAACCCAAAAGATATTCAGACCATCGATCCAGGATGACATGGGTTGCATGCTAAAGATAGGTGGAACATTGTTTGAAGGCCTCGTAGATGGCATTTGGGAGTAATTTCCAAAAGAATTGCAGCAATCACATACTCTGATACATCTGTCTCTACAACAATTGGGATCTTTGGAGTGAAGTGGATGAGTATGGGAGTCAAATGGAGTGTCCTCTCTGATGTTTTTTGGAGTTGGCCAGGTGAGGATGGTGGCCAATTTGGCCTTGTCAATGGAGACACCTGTGCCTGAGACAATGAAGCCGAGGAATTTGACCCAACCTGAATGGAAGATTGATGTTTTGGATTTGACCCAAAAAATGATACTTCCAAAGGCATGCAAGGACCTGCCAAATGTTTTTCCAATAGTCTTCAATATTCTTTGAAAAAATAAGAATATCATCAAGATAAACAATAACAGGGGAGTTGGTGAGGCTCATGGGCATAACAAGGGATTCAGAGGAACTGTATCATGTTTGAAAGGCGATCTCCCATGCCTTTGAGTTGGTCAATAAGATTAGAAATGAAGGGAATGGGGTATTTGTTCCTTTGCATGGTGCGATTGAGGGTTTTGTAGTCGAGGCAGAGCCAGTATATTGGTCCATAAGGTGGTTGTGCATCATTCTTGATTTTGATGGTGTGATCATATTCGTGATGAGGTGGAATGACCTTCACATCCTTTCAAGTAAAGATGTCAAGGTATTTGTGATATTCCTCAGGGACAATGACTTTGAGCATCTTGTCCTCATCTTTGGGGAGTGGTTGGTCATGCAGCAAAGTGTATGGTGCATGCTCCCCCCCTACTGTACGAAGAGACTCTTTAACAGTCTCAGGAACAAGGGGTTGAAAGTTAAGGGTATATGTAGCTTCACCCTGTTTCATTAGGAGATGAAATGCAGCTGCACTGATAATGCTAATATGAGGGGCCTGAAGTTATGGAGACTCTGAAGGAATTTCCTTTGGGAGGCTGTACTTTGAAAGAGTAGGTGATACAGAGGGTGGTTTTATGGGTATTGAAGATAGAGGTGGAAATTTAGAGAGTAATTCGGCAGCTGGAATAGTGGAAAGAGGATCTTCGGAAGTAGAAGGTGATATGTTCACTGGTGGTACAGAAATGTTGGAGGGGGTAAGAGACTTGGAGTTAATTCCAAAGTACAAGTTGTTGTGTTCACTGATAATAGAGAAAGGTTAGCTGAAACATCCGACGTTGGAGCATAATCTGAAAGGTGCAAAATGTTTGGAACACAGGGTGAGACACTTGGAGTAGATTCCAAAGTATAAGTTGGCATGTTCATGATGATACAGAAATGTTGGCTGAAACATTCAATATTGGAGCGTAATCCAGAAAACTTGAGATGTTTGGCACAAAGGGTGAGGCACTTGGAGTAGATTCTGAAGTGCAAGTTGGTATGTTCATGATGATACAGAAATGTTGGCTGAAACATTTGATGTCAGAGCATAATCCAGAAAACTCGAGATGTTTGGCACAGAGGTTGAGACACTTGGAGGTGATTCCGAAGTGTTCAAATCATCCATCACAGCATTTGGGATGTAACCCAAGGATTGCGGAAGATGTGTTGAACCATTAACTGACGATGGTGGTGGCATCGAGGCAGTGTGGAGTTCAGGGGTGGTGTCAAAGATCAATTGGGAGCTGATCATTGTACAGGCCATGGCAACCGTCATATGTGGAATATACATGCAAATGTGCTACCTATATACCAAACAATTCGGAAGAGTGAGTGACTGGGAAAGAGTCCATGAGGATCAGGAAGTAGCTAAGGTACATGTATACTAATTAATGGCCATAGGAATAAGGGAACAAGGGAGATAGAAAATTTGTGAATGGGTAAAAAGATTAATGGACCAACAATAGCTCTTGAAACATGTTTCCGAATCACATGGCTCATCAGGTAAGGATAACTATGTGCAAATCCTTCAGAAGGTGATCCTGGGGGTCTAGAACATTCATATCATAGAGTCTGATGATATGGAATGTCATCGCAAGCTTCCACACAATAGAAATAAGTCAGTCAATGAGTTCATTGGAAAAGATGGGGATAGTGATGGGGATAGTCAGGGTGCTTCTTTTCCAGAAAAGATTATGATCAGACCTGGTTATTGATTGTTTCACTAAATGCTTAATGGAGTGATTCCTGAACTGGATTGGGTGACTGGATCCAATGTGTGCAAAGTATTGAGGTGAGGGTGATTTGGGATTCCGAAGGAGATCTTTGGAGATGTTCAGAAAGACATATTTCAGCACTACAACAGTGAAATGTTGTAAAACCTGATTGTGACAGGTTGACAACGCATAGGAGTGCCCCTGGTTGGGTGTTAGGTAGTGTTAAGAACGGAATCAGAGCAGAGGCAGAGTTAAGATTGGGACTCAAGATAGAGTCGACCGAGGTTCGGGGTTGGGTTGCCGAGGAGGGCCGAGGTTCGGCGAATGGGTCGAGTGGGACTTGGCTTTAGCTTATGTGCTGCGCCAGCTCAGAGTCCTGTCCCGTATTTTGGACGAGGCCTGAGGTCACCCGAAGTTCAGGTGTGACCTTAGCGAAGGGAATGAAGGAGCATAAAGATTAAAGTAGAATGTATTTGGGTATCTTAGTTGATATCAGAACTGGTTGTCATGTACATGGATGAGCGACTTATATACGAGAAGGTTCGGGGATCGGTGACTGAATGACCAAGGTCAGGGTCATAAACTACAGAGGGAAGAGATCAAACATGAGGTATGAATAGGTGATGTTTTCACTCGTAGTGGGGTGTCACGATCACAATCTGGGCATCACATTCAGATCATCTTTGTTCCAAAGCAATCCTTCCGAAGCATTTCGTCTGAAGTCCGAAACAACATTCTCACACTCCCATCACTTTCATCCCACAACTCTTTTGTCTATCACTTCGACTCAAATACATCATCTATTGAAACAATCCTGGTGAAACAATCAGTGGTCAGGTCCAATCATATTCTTTTTTTAGAAAAGAACCACCCTGACTATCCCCATCACTATCCCCATCTTTCACCATGAAATTATGGATTGAGTTATTCATATTCACTCAAAGCTTGCGATGACTTGCCATATCATCAGGCTTAACGGTATGAACGTTCTAGACTCTCATAATGACTCTCCAAAAGATTTAGGCATGGCTATCCCTACCCGAAGAGCCACGTGATTCGGAAACATGTTTCAAGAGTTGGTGATAGTCTATTATAATTTTCTTCATTCACAATTTTCCTTCCATTACTATGCTACGTTTTCTATGGCCTTTAATTAGTATACATGTACCTTGATTACTCTCCGATCCTCACGGACTCATTCCCATTTGCCCTCTCTTCCAAACCCTTCGGTATATAGCTAAACACATTCGCATGTATATTCCCTAGTTCAATTATCGTATGTCAACTTGATTTTCTACTCACACTTGCCAAACTCACTCCCAACTCAACTTCACCAACAACTTTATATTTTTTGAGTAAGCACTCTAATTCAACTTTTATTAGTTAAATCCACTTCAAGGAATATAAGATCATTGGCTGTGATCGACATGAACTGCAAAGTTCATTCGATTCACGAGATAGAATCCTTTCGGAACCTCTGTCTCTTCAGAACCATGCATTTCATTCGCAGACATTCTGAAAGTCATTTGCTTTTACTGTAGGATTTCTATTCATTTTCCAAACCCATTCAGTTATCATTAGGAATATTTCCGAATACTTTTACTAACACAACATTCATCCACAACATTTATCACTGTTATTCGGATTCTGACATGGGGATCCCTAGACTTTTCTCTTTGGATTTCCCCTCTATAGGTGAGAGTTCCCCTTTATTGTATTTCCTTGCATATACATATCTTTGGATTTCCCCTCTACTAGGCAACTGTGAGCACTAGGAGGGTTGCCCTTTGTTAAGAACTGGATCAGAATGGAGACAGAAATGGGGTTGGGACTCAAGGTAGAGTCAACCAAGGTTCAGGGTCAGGTTGCTGAGGAGGGCTGAGGCTCAGCAAATGAGTCAAGTGGGACTTGACTTCAGCTTATGTGCTGCACCAGCTCAGAGTCCTATCTCATATTTTGGATGAGGCCCAAGGTCACCTGAAGTTTGGGCATGACTTTAGCAAAGGGGACAAGGGAACGTAGGGATTAGGAAATAGAAGTATATTAGGTATCTTAGTCGATATCAGAACTGGCTTTCATGTACATGAACGAGTAGCTTATATATGAGGGGGTTCGGGGATTGGGGACCAAATGACTGAAGTCAGGGTCATAAGCTACGAAGGGGGAAGATCAAACATGAGGTATGAATAGGTGAAACATGGTGGTTGGGGATTTGGGCCCAAAGGTCCAAAAGTTCAGAGATCAGTCTGGGAGCGGCCTCTGACACCCTTACACTAAGGGTCTTGCGGATCGGGTCTGGGGATGATTAATGTAAGTGAAATGTGTTTCATAACTATCAAAAAAGATTTCCAAAACATAGAAACGAGGGGTTAAAATGGGATGACAAGGGAAGTAGGAATAAAGAGTAACAAGGTTTTCCAGATGAATCCAGAGATCCAGAGATCCAGAGATTGGCCAGATACGTGACTGTGACATGACTGGACCTTGTTATTGATCGTTTCACTCAACATTATTAGAGAGATTCCAGGGACTTGATGGATGGTGCTGTGTTGGGTGTACATTTCTTAATCAAAGTGGTGGATCTTTGGATTCTGAACAAAGCCTTTGGTGGACATCTTTTGGAAGGGATCAGGTGACAATGAAAGACTCAAAATGTGATCATGACACTTTTATCACTTATAATTCAACTCTGACACTACCTTGCTGTGCAGTAGCCAAAGGACACCAGCACAACTAGTCTATAATATAAAGCCCCTCCTAGGGTCCTTGTGGGCTCTGCTGAGTCATTAGATTGGTCTTTCAATTCCCTAAACCTTTACAGTTTGTTTCAGTCTCCACTGTCCCACTGTCCCATCCCACATCTTATCTTTAGTATCCTGCTGGTGAGTTGTCACAATCACAATATGGACATCCTGCTCATATCATCATCCTTCCGAAGCAAACCTTTCAAAAGGTCCTTCCTGATTCTGAAACAACATTACTTCAATCTCATCACTTTCTCCCAACAACACTCTCATCCATCAATTTCCTGAATTGCTCCATTAATGATTAGTGAAATAATCACTGGTCAGGTCCAATCATAATCTTTTTTTAGAAAGAACCACCCTGACTATCCCCATCACTATCCCCATCTTTCACAATGAACTTATTGATTGAGTCATTCCTATTCCATCAAAGCTTGCGATGACATCCCATATCATCAGGCTTCATGATATGAATGTTCTAGACTCTCATAATCATCCTCTGAAGGATTTGCACACGGTTATCCCTACCCAAAGAGCCATGTGATTCAGAAACATGTTTCAGGAGTTATTGTTGGTTTGTTCATCTTTTTTCTTCATTCACAATTTTCCTACCACCCTTGTTCTTTGTTTACTATGGCCTTTAATTAGTACACATGTACCTTAGCTACTTTCTGACCCTCATAGACTCTTTCCCATTTGCTCTCCCTTCCAAACAATTTGGTATATAGCTAGCATATTTGTATGTATATTCCCTAGTTCAATTATTGTACATCTACTTGATTGTTCTACTCAAACTTGCCAACTCATTATGAACTACCTTGAACAGCAACTTTATATTTGAGTGAGTACTCCAACTTCATTTATATTAGTTTAGACACACTTTGAAAGAATGTGAGACCATTGGCTGTGATTGACATGGACTGCAAAGTTCATTTGATCAATGAAATAGAATCCTTTCAGAATATCTATTTCTTTGGAACTATGTGCCTTTTCACAAACATTCCAAAAGCCATTTGCTTTTACTGTAGGATTTATATTCACTTTTGAATATCATCCCATTACTATTAGAAACGTTTCCGAACAATACTACTAACCCTACATTCATCTACAACTTCTATAATTGATAATTGAATTCTGACAGTTCTCTACTCTCTCTCTCTCTCTATGCTACAACCTACAACAAGCTACAGCTCCTCCAGATACTTGGATCTCCAAAATACAGGGACAGAACACTGAGTCAGCGCAACACATAAGTTGAAGCCAAGTCTCTCTGACCCAGCCAGAAGTCTACCAGAACCTTCCGGAACCCTGTTATTGTCAGAATCCAAATATCAGTGATAAAAGATATGGATGAATGTTGTGTTAGTGAATCTGTTCGGAAATGTTCCTAATGATACTAGAATGGTTTATGAAAGTAAACAGAAATCCTACAGTAAAAGCAAATGGCTTTCGGAATGTTTGCGAATGAAATGCATAGTTTCAAAGAGATAGAGGTTCCAAAAGGATTCTATCTCATAGATCGAATGAACTTTGCAGTCCATGTTGATCACATCCAATGATCTCACATTCCTTGAAGTGGATTCAACTAATAAAAGTAGAATTGGAGTGCTTACTCAAATATAAAGTTGTTGTTTGAAGTGAGTTAAGGACGAGTTGGCAAGTGTGAGTAGAAAGATCAAGTTGACATGCAATAATTGAACTAGGGAATATACATGCGAATGTGCTAGCTATATATCAAAGGGTTCGGAAGAGAGAGCGAATGGGAAAGAGTCCGTGACGATCGGAAAATAGTTAAGGTACAAGTATACTAACTAAAGGCCATAGAAAACAAGGAACAAGGATGGAAGGAGAATTGTGCATGAAGAAAGGGGATGAAACGAACTAACAACCAATCCTGACGGATACAGTGGTTTAAAGACCATTTGCGTAGTACCGCCATTTTCAAGAATTCGTCTAGATGTTGAAGTGTTTGGGGGATTCAGAATACGGTCGAATGGAACTGCGAATGATCTATCGTGGGTTTCCAACCTATCAATGGAGGTTGACCTCCTGTTTTGCAGTGGTGTCGAAGGTTGATGCAAGCTCATTCGCATAGTGGGCGAATATTCAGAAACCTGTTGTATCGGGGTATTTGCGTGTTCAAATTGTAGTTGACGAATGATTTCATCTTGTTCTTTGATTTGTTTCTCCGCTGATACCCACAGTGTATGGAATTGATCCGATGCTGTATGCAAATTGATCCATTACCTGTTTCTCTATTGATAGGTTCAACGGGCAGCGGAGTCATTGGAGATTCTTCTAAGGTAACAGACGTCGTTCGCCCAGGTAGTGGCAAAGGGGTGGTTGCAGGTCCTGCGGATCGGGTCCATCGGACGATGTTTTGTTCTTCCTGTAAACTGGACATTGTAGAATGGATAAGATGCTTTTATCTGTAGTGGTTAGTTCAATTATACTGTCAGAATCCAATTATTCAAGAGAAGTGTTATGGATAAATGTATTGTTAGTAATAACATTAGAAAATGTTTTCACATAAAGAAGATGGTGTTCAAAAATGAAGGGCAATCCTACAGTAAAAGCAAAGGGCTTTCGGAATGTTTGCGAAGAAGTGCATGATTCCAAAGAGATAGATATTCCGAAAGGATTCTATCTCATGGATCGGATGAACCGTATAGTTCATGCCAATCACACCCAATATGATTACATTCTTTCGAAGTATAATCAAATCCAAATTGATAAGTTTTATAGGACTTACTTCGAAATGAAGTTGTTCTTTTCGATTGTTCACGACGAATTGTTAAGTCAAGTAGATCAATCAAGTAGACATGCAATAATTGAACTAAAGAACATACATGCAAATGTGCTACTTATATACTGGGACGTTCGGAGGCAAGGGCGAATGGGGAGTAGTCCGTTAAGGATCGGAAAAATAGCTAAGGTACATGTATGCTAATTAATGACCATAGAAAATAGAGAACAAGGGTGGGGTGAAAATTGTGAATGAGAAAAGGGTTTAACGAACTAGGAATAAGTCCTGAAACCTGTTTCCGAATCGTATGTCGTTTCGGGTAGATGAACTCTTGTTTCACTTCCTTAAACGACAGCCCTGAGTGTCGGGGATGAACGCATCCACATATTGAATCGTATGTGTTGTCACCATAAGCTTTTAGAAGCATAGAATCAACCCTGCTATTGAGTTCCTAGAAATAGATGGGGATAGTGATGGGGATAGTGTAGATGCTTCTTTTCTGAGGAAAGGCTAATAATAGAACCTGATCTCTTGGTTGGGTCCTTGTGATGTTGCTAGGATGATTCAAGGTGTTTAAGGGTGACGAAGTGTTGAACAGTTCATGTGTGATGAGTTTTTCGACGATTCAGGTTCCAAAGAGTCAATTCGGAATTGTGATGTTTAGGTGGTTTGGAAGGTGGAATAGACCATAAATCATGATCGTGACAGTATCCCCCCTCTAGCTTTGGAGTCCCTACGACGGTAGTATGGTATGGGGTGTGTGATTGGCGTCGGGGTTAGGGAATTCCAAAGGAAGTCGGGGTATCATTTGATCGAAAAGGTTGGTACGATCAATGCCTTGCCCGAAAGGAAGTGTATCCAAGTCGCACCATTGTCAAGGGAGCGAGTGGGAAGTGAACGTCTAGGGATTCGGAAAGTACGATTTCGGAAAATGTGACAGGTGAAGGTGGTATAAAGGGGAGTGATTAAGGAGACAATGGGGTGGTAGGAAGATGTGAGGAGGGTGTTAAAAAAATAACTAAAACAATAAGACTTGAGGTTTGTATGTGTAATGGAAAAGATAAAAAAGGAATGGGGATATAATAATTAAGATGTTGGAGATGGTTTGTTCGGATATAAGGAGTGAAACTCAGCGATTATTGTAGGAAAGAGGGTGTGTTTGGATGTTTTTGTGTGAAATCCTCCCTTTCCACGCGATGGGGTATTCAAGTTTCCATCAGTGAAGCGAACTGTTTAGACCCTCTTATCTTCGGAATCGATTTTGAGTGGAGGTGGATGTGTGGAGAGTCGTTCGGAGATTTTCGGCACCATTGCTGGTCCATGGAGGAAGACATAGTGCTAGATGATGTGCATATGATGTGGTAATGTGGAAGCACCATCCCCCCTTCCGTATAGACGTCGCCTCAACGGATGGGTGTATCGGGTGTTGATCAAGGATGACATGGGTTGCATTCTAAAGAATAGGTGCAACATTGTGTGAAGGTCTCGTAGATGGCCTTCAGGAGTAATTTCCGAAAGGATCACAGCAATCGCATATTATGATGCATCTGTTTCTACAACACTTGGGATCTTCGGAGTGAAGTGAATGAGTATAGGAGTCGAATGGAGTGTCCTCCTGATGTATTTTGGAGTTGACCAGGCAAGGATGGTGGGTCATCGATGGAGACACCTGTGTCTGAAGGTGATGTTTCCAAAGATGTGCAAAGACCCGTCGAATGTGCCTTCGATGGTCCTCAATATTCATATCCCATGGGTATGACGAGGAATTCGAAGCAGCCATATTGCATTCGGAAGGTGATCTTCCCTGTGTGATGCGATTACGGTATTCTTTGGGGATTGGTTGATCATGCAGTGAAGTGCATGGTGCATGCTCCCCCCCTACTGCAAGAAGAGACTCTTTAATGGTCTCAGGAACAAGAGGTTTAAGGGTATACGTAGCTTCACCCTGTTTTATCAGGAGATGAAATGAAGCTGCACTGATAATGCTAATATGAAGGGCTTGAAGCTTCGGAGACTCCAAAGGGATTTCCTTCGGGAGGTCAGACTTCGAAATAGCAGGTGATACGGAGGGAGATTGTTTGGGTTTTGAAGATAGAGGTGGAAATTCGGAGAGTGGTTCGGCAGCCGGAGTCGTTGAAAGAGGATCTTCGGAAGTACAAGACGGTATGTTCATTGGTGGTACAGAAAGGTTGGCTGAAACTTTCGATGTCGGAGCGTAATCCGGAGAACTCGAGATGTTTGGCGCAGGGGGTGAGAGGTTCAGGGTCAATTCCGAAGTACAGGTTGTTGTGTTAACTGATAATAGAGAAATGTTAGTTGAAACGTTCGATGTTGGAGTATAATCCGAAAGGTATGAGATGTTTTTTGAAACAGAGGGTGAGATAAGAAACATTCGATGTCGGAGCGTAATCCGGAAAACTCGAGATGTTTTGGTGCAAGAGTTGAAATATTTGAAGGCGATCCCAACGTGTAAGTTGGTATGTTCATAATGGTACAGAAATGTTGGCTGAAACATTCGATGTCGGAGTGTAATCCGGAAAACTCGAGATGTTTGGCACAGAGGTTGAGACACTTGGAGGCCATTCCGAAGTGTTCTAATCATCAGTCGCGGCGTTCGGGACATAACCCAAGGATAGCGGAAGATGTGGTGAACCATTAACTGACGATGACGGTAGCATTGAGGCAGTGTGGAGTTTGAAAGTGGTGTCAATGATTGATTAAGGGTCGATCATCGTACAGGCCATGGCGACCGTCATGTGTTGGGGCATGGAAGCGGTGCCGAAGGAAAAGCGAAAGAGAGCTTCTACCAATCGATGATCGGATTTGTGGTGTGAAGCTAAAATAGTCCCAGCATCGTGGGAGCTAAAGGTTTTAGTGTTGTTACAGTAGCAAAAAGAGATGGAATGGATGATTTGGGAAAATATGATTGTAATACTCAAATATCTATGAAGCTATGGGTAGCTGGTTTTGCCTTCAAAGAGGCCGAAGAGGATAAAGGAAGTCAATGGGAGTCGATGGACGTCCGAATCGATCCCGAACGATCGGGTAGTTGTACATTGATGAGGAAAGAAATTTGAACCGAGAGGTGGGACTGGAGGAGATTGAGGGGAGCGAGTCACATTGTCCTATGGAAATGTTGTACAATTGATGTATAATAGCAGGTGTTTGCTGGAAACCAGTTCGAAACTGGTGAGGCCTGTTATTGAAGGGCATGAAGGACCTTGCGAAGAATGGCCGAAGTTGGTGAACATCTTGTTCTATAAACATGTTAGATTTTGGTACATTAGAATCAGTTTTCAACATAGTATGCCAAAAAAAAGACAAAGTAATGAAAAGGATAATAGAGATACCACTGATTGCCAGTTGATGAGTTGTGGGGTCCACCAAGATGTTGGGGAAATCCCAAAGATTCACCAAGTGGTGGTGGTAGTGGTCCGAAAGGAGGACCGAATGGTGGATGGTCAGAAGGGCCGCCTCCGAAGGGGTTCCCTACAAATGGAGGGCCATTTCCAAGGTGACCTCCATTTCTTGGAGCCCTGAAGGGAAGTCCAAAGAATTTGAAGAAAGGTTGGTGGTGTATTGCCACCGGAAGGAGTGAGAGTGAAGCGTAATTCGTCTCTCGGAACTGAAACATAAACCCTAGTATGAAAACTGGGTGAGTAAACAGATGGGATAAGTTGTAAAGGCTTTTGAGCGGGTGTAAAGGGGTATGTTGGTCTTTCTTTGGTGGTGATGCCCCAGAGGAAAGTCCGAAGAATTGAGGAGAGGTTGGTGGAATGTTGCCACCAGAACGAGTGAGAGTGAAGCATAATTCGTCTCTCGAAACTAAGAAAATAAGCATGATAATGTTGGGGAAATTGATTGCCCTCCGAATGCATGAAAGGAGGTATACTGTTCTTTCTTTGGTTATGGTACCCCAAAGGAAAGTCTAAAGAATCGAAGAGAGGTTGGTGGAATATTGCCACCAGAGAGAGTGAGGGCGAAGTGTAATTCGTCTCTCGGAACCAAAAAATAAACCCTAGCATGAAAACTGGGTAAGTGATGAAGAAAGAAATTGTAGTGGTCTTCGGAATGCCCAGATTGGGTGAATAGATTGTGGAAACTGATGTTGTGTCCGTGAGAGACCAAGGGATCACGTTGATAGGGTTGGGGGATGAAGATATAACAAAGGGAGAACTTTCGAAGTTCCGAATGGAGTTCGTCCAAGGATATAATGATAAAAAGATCATCTGTAAAGTGATGATTGAGTGGGGTGGACCATGGGTGCCTAATTGAGGTGTGGAAAGTGAATGTATATTCAAAAGGGGTGTCGCTTGGACAGTGGTAAAGGGATATCTGCAGGTCCTGTGAAGCAAGTCCTTCGGATGAATTGTTGTTCGTCCTGTAATGTAGACATAGTGTTTCAAAAAATAAAAAGAAGTAAAAAGTGCTTTTATCTGTAGTTGTTAGTTCAATTATACTGTCAGAATCCAAATAAAAGTGGTAAAAGATGTATATGAAGATTGGGTTAGTGAATCTGTTCGGAAATGTTCCTAATGATAATAGAATGGTTTTCGAAAGTGAATAGAAATCCTACAGTAAAAGTGAATGGCTTTTGGAATGTTTGCAAACAAAATGCATTGTTCCGAAGAGATAAAGGTTCCGAAAGGATTCTATCTTGTAGATCGAATGACCTTTGCAGTCCATGTCGATCACAGCCAGTGATCTCACATTCTTTGAAGTGGGTTAAACTGATAAAAGTAGAATTGGAGTGCTTACTCAGATATAAAGTTGTTGTTCAAGGTGAGTTGAAGACGAGTTGGCAAATATGAGCAGAGAAATCAAGTTGACATACAATAATTGAACTAGGGAATATACATGCGAATGTGCTAGCTATATACTGAACCATTCGGAAGGAAGAGCGAATGGGGAGTGGTCCGTTAAGGATTGGAAAAGTAGCTAAGGTACATGTATGCTAATCACTGACCATAGAAAATAGAGAACAAGGGTGGGGTGAAAATTGTGAATGGGAAAAGGGTTTAACGAACTAGGAATAAATACTGAAACCTGTTTCCGAATTGTATGTCGTTTCGGGTAGACGAACTCTTGTTTCACTTCCTTAAACGACAGCCCTGAGTGTCGGGAATGAACGCGTCCACATATTGAATCGTGTGTGTTGTCACCATAAGCTTTTAGAAGCATAGAATCAACCCTGCTATTGAGTTCCTAGAAATAGATGGGGATAGTGATGGGGATAGTGTAGATGCTTCTTTTCTGAGGAAAGGCTAATAATAGAACCTGATCTCTTGGTTGGGTCCTTGTGATGTTGCTAGGACGATTCAAGGTGTTTAAGGGTGACGAAGTGTTGAACGGTTCATGTGTGATGAGTTTTTCGACAATTCGGGTTCCGAAGAGTCAATTCGGAATTGTGATGTTCGGGTGGTTCGGAAGGTGGAATAGACCATAAATCATGATCGTGACAAGTATCCCCTGCAGTAGGCCCACCAGCAGGCATATCCTGGGTCCAGTTGAGGTTGCTCTTACAGATACTCATACCATAGATTGTAGTGATCTTACTTATCATCATAAGCTTCAGACAAGTAGAGTCAGCTCCATCATTGAGTTCATATGAAAAAATGGGGATAGTGATGGGGATAGTCAGGGTGCTTCTTTCCAAGAAAAGATTTGTGATCAGTCCTGGTTACTGATTGTTTCACTACCCTCAATGAGATGATTCAGGGCTTGCTATTGGTAGCAGGATTTGTTGAGAGTAAATGCATCCATTGGCATAATGGAGTTCAGATTCAGAACTAAGCCTTTGGACAATGTCATTTGGAAGGGTGAGGAGAGTGGCACAAGGCTCCAAATTTGATCATGACAAGTTCCCAGTCAGGAATGACTGGAAACTGTATAGTAACATAGGCAAGCACAGGAAAATCCCTTAGTGTTTGTATCACTGAGGTGGTGAGTCTAACTGTTGTTTAGTTTTGACTTCAGTAGCTAATTCTTTTGGTAGATAATTCTGTCTACAGGCTCAAAATTTTCATTTTCCCTTTGCATTTCCACCCAATATACACAACAGTGCCTTCCTTTCTTCAGGTTCCAGTGGCATAGGTAAGTCTCTTCCTCTCTTATTTTTGCTTTTTTCTGTTAGATAATATAGTGAAAAGAATGGAGACTTAGAAAGCCTCAGACTCATACACAGATACAGATACAGATACAGACACAGATTCAGACACAGATTCAGACACATATTCAGACACAGATACAGACACAGATACAGACACAGATGCAGACACAGATGCAGACACAGATGCAGACACAGATGCAGACACAGATTCAGACACAGATACAGACACAGATGCAGACACAGATGCAGACACAGATTCAGACACAGATACAGACACAGATACAGACACAGATGCAGACACAGATGCAGACACAGATGCAGACACAGATGCAGACACAGATGCAGACACAGATGCAGACACAGATGCAGACACAGATGCAGACACAGATTCAGACACAGATACAGACACAGATACAGACACATATGGTAGATATATCACAAAGACAAACCATGTAGATACAGGTAGTGCCTACATGACCAAAGTGTCCACAATACTATACTACATAAATTAACATTTTCACCTATTTTTCTTTTCCTATGCCAGTGCCATCCTTTCTTTGGTCCTTTCTTTGGGTTCCAGTGGCATAGTAGCATTGGTGAGTCTCTGAGTTTACTTTTTTCACCTAATTCTTCACCTAATTTCCTCTCTGCTCCTTGCCCTCTGCTAAACTCTGTTAGTCTCTTGATATTCAGGTAAACTCATTAGGCTTTTATTTTGCTTCTTTCACCTTGGGCCTTTGCATCTCTTTTCTCTGTATCTTATATATTTGACCTAATTTTGTTCTCCCCTATGCCAGGTCTCTCCTGCTCACTTGCCTCACCATCCTTTCTATGACTTTCAGTGACATAGGTAAGTCACTGAGTCTCTTATTTTTGCTTTTTTTTTTCACCTAATTTTAGTCACTTCTGTTCAGATCTCCTTCCCCTTCCTTTGTTCTACAGGCTATCCTGTTGTCCTTTCTTTCAGCTCTAATGATATAGGTAACCCTATCTGTCTCTTATTTTTGCTTTTTTACTTTTTAGACAGGGACATCCTATGTCTCAGGAATTCTGAAGCAGATGAGATAAATGAGGAGGTGCTCAAGAAATTTACAGGGAAGAAAACATCTACTCCAGTGCTGACTCTATGAAAGGGTGAGAGGCTGGGGAAGACTATCTGTTAAGAACTGAATCTTAGCGGAGGCAAAGTGAGGGTTGAGACTCAATATAGAGCCGACCGAGGTTCGGGGTCGGGTTGCTGAGGGGGGCCGAGGCTTGGCGAACGGGTCGAGTGGGACTTGGCTTCAGCTTATGTGCTGCGCCAGCTCAGAGTCCTGTCCCATATTTCAGACGAGGCCCGAGGTCACCCAAAGTTCGGGCGTGACCTTAACGAAGGGGACAAAGGAGCATAGAGATTAAGCAAGGTGTATTGGGGTATCTTAGTTGATATCAGAACTGATTATCATGTACATGAATGAGCGAATTATATACGAGAGGGTTCGGGGATTGGTGACCGAGTGACCAAGGTCAGGGTTGTAAGCTATGAGGGGAAGAGATCAACAAAAGGTATGAATAGATGAAACGTGATGGTTGGGGATTCGGGCCCGGAGGCCCGAGGTTTCAGTCGGGTTCTGACAGTACTCCCCCCTTAAGGCTGAACCCATGAAGCCTTTAGGTACATTGTACGTGTCGGGGACCGAGGTCACATAAATTTTACGTGTTGGGGGCCAAGGTCACGTGACGAGGTTGGTGGTTTGGAATATAAAAGCCGCTGGTAGTAGAGCACAGACCGTAAGCGCCCCCCTGTGAATTCCAGCATGTCCGCTACCCCCACCCCTGAAACGACTGCGGAGAGGCGCGCTCGCTTGCTGCGCGAAATGCAGGAGCTGGAGGTCGCGGAGAAGGAAGAGGCCCGTAAGAAGGCCAAGCAGGAGGAGTGGGAGCGAGTGGAGAAACTTGCTCAGGAGAAGGCAAAGGCAGATAGGGAGGCCCGTGAGAAGGCCGAAGCCAAAGCAAAGAAGAAGGCCGAAGCCGAGGCGAGGAAAAAGGCCGAGGCCAAAAGAAAGGCCAAGGCCAAGGCCAAGGTGGCGCCCGAGAGATCGGCCCGAAGCACGGCCGAGAACAAGGATGGAGAGTCTGGGGTGACTGAGCACGCGGCGAGCGGGAGTGGAGTGAGTAGGGTGCGTTCGGTACCCGTGAGTGACCTTAACAAATTTTCACTGATTTGGTATTAATGGTAAGTAGAAGTCTAGCATCCCCTGCCTCCCCTGCGGGCATTGGGGGGAACGATGTAAGCTCGGGGTCTCTGGTGCCTCGTGCATTCGGTGTCGCGAGCAGAAGGTGGCCTGTACTGGGCCAGGGGAAGTTGGGAAGGAAAAGATGCCGAGGGCACCGAAGAGGCCGAGGTCCGAGAGCTCAGAGGCCGAAAGCACGGACGCAGCCCAACCGTCGAAGAGGGCGAAGTCGACTGCGGCGTCGGGCTCCCAGTCACATCGGGTGACCGAGACTGCATTCTCGTGGGCGACTGATGCTTGGGAGGAATCAAACCGGTTGCGGAAGCAGGAGGTATCTGCCCTGCGGTTGATAGCCAAGGGTTCGGCTCGGAGGGCTTGGGCGGCCAAGAGATGGGCGGAGGTGGCCGAGAGGCAGGCGGATATGGCCAAGGCGATGGCCATCAATCTTTGGCATATTGCCGAAGATGTGAAGAGAATTGTGGGGTTGAGGCTGGAGCTGGGCCCAGGGGTGTCGGACCTTTCGGGGGATGGGGCCAAGCCAAGGATAATGGATATCGAGCTTCGGGTGGATCGAGGGGCCGAGGGGCAAGTTTCGGGGGTTCGGGAGGGTTCGGAGGGGCGAGTGGAGACCAAGATTCAGGTGGATGAGGGGAAGGACAAGGAGAGGGAGGAAGAGGAGACTCTAGAGTAGAGTCTATTGTAATGGAAGGAAAATAGTAGTAATAAAAATTTTATTTAAAATTTTTTTTCAGTGTGAATTTGGTTCGGTCTCGGGTTCGGGTAAGTAAGAAGGACTTAAGAGAAAAGAGGGACTTAAGAAAGGGAGGAAGCATAAAGTTCGGGTTTGGGAGTTCAGGAGTTC
Source organism: Ramaria sp. MG151 (assembly GCA_003314545.1). NCBI lineage: Eukaryota > Fungi > Basidiomycota > Agaricomycetes > Gomphales > Gomphaceae > Ramaria > Ramaria sp. MG151. The sequence continues at coordinate 6,083 of QMFG01002393.1, read as the reverse complement.
AGTTGTGTATGGTTATTGTTATGATAAAGGAATAAAGGATTATTGTTTATTATATATATATATATATATATATATTTTTTGATTATGTCTAAGGGAGGGAAAGAAAAAATGAGGGTTCGGGTTACGGGTTCCAAGGCCCGGGTTTGGTGGGGTAGGCGGAGTGGAACTCGGTTACGATTTCAGATGCATGTCCGAGTTCAGTCGTGAGGATCCACGATGTTTCTTCGTCGGTACCTTTGTAACCGGCCCATCGGACCAGGTAGAGGAGGTTGCAGGGTCTTCGACGCTTGTCCAGTTTGGAGTCGAGGATCTCGGATACCTCGTATTCGGGTTCGCCATCGATTTCAATGGGCGGTGGCGGAGGTTCGGTTCGGTTGGGAAAAGTGTTCGGGACCGAGGGTTTGAGCATTGAAACGTGGAAGATGGGGGTTGAGGCGGTTTGGCGCCATCCTCGAGAGTGATCTTGAGATCGTATGGTCTGTGAGGCGCCAGGGTGTCCGCCCTAGACTTGGAGAATATGTCCCCGAAGTCATGATAGTCTTCAGGTACGCCCTCCATGTCTGCGGAGGTTGGAGATAGGTCGGCCAAGCGTGCTGAGAGTTCGGTCGGGGCCAGATTGAGGTGAAAGGTCTCGGATCCTTCTAATTTACAGGCGCGTGCGAACGCAGCTGCATTGATCAGGGTGATGCGAGGAGCCTCAAGCTTCGGGATGGAGTCGGAGGGTGACTTTGGCTCAGCTGTAGCAGCGTGAACTTCGGTCATCGGATGTTCGGCCAGATTATCCAGTCAGGGTGCTCGGAAGGTAATACTGCCCAATACCCAGTCAATCAACGGATTGTAGCGGGTGAGCATATTCATGGCCGAACAGGACGAGTCTAGCGAAGTGACATAAAAGTCTACGGGGAAGGTGTGGTCAGAGGGGAAGCGAATAGGTAGTTCTACTGCTTTGGTAATTATGGAGTTTGTACTTCCATCAAATAATCTAAGAGGGATCAGGTCTATGGTTTGGGTTCGGAGGTTGTGTCTACGTACAAAAGTGGATTCAAGGAAACAATGTGTGGAGCCGGAGTCTACTAATGCTTTAAAGGGAGAGTTTAGGATAGTTTCAGAGGACAAATTAACTACAAGAGATGTAGGGCTAAAAAGAGCAGAAGCATTAAGTCTAACCTCTAAGTCGGCACGTTCGGGGTTAACGCAACCCTCGGGACGTGCAGAGGCCGTAGGGTTGCGGATTAGTTTTTTGCCTCGGGGACCGTGGCCGTAGGTTCGGCCTTGGCCTCTGAGGGCTGGTTGGCTGCCTGCGCCGCTCGGGCCTTGGCTGCGGCTCTCAGACACACACTAGCTTTGTGGTCCGTGCTGCCGCAGACCAGACACAAGTTCAGGTCGAAGCGGCGTTGGCGTTCTTGGGGGGTGAGCTTGCCGTCGGGCCCGAGCTTACCTGAGAGGTCGGGTCCCTTCGACTGAGGTGTAGAAGGCTTCGCAGCCTCTTTGCCTTTGGTCGAGGTACCTTGCTGTGCCTTCGGGGTCGTGTTTGGGGCTGGGGCAGCCGATTTCTCGGTCCTAGGTTCAGACCTTGATGACGACTGGGTCATTTCGCGAGCGAGCTCACCTCGACATTCCCAGTAGCGCTGGTCGATTCGTTGGACCAGATCTCAGAGCTTATACAGGGTGTGGGGTTTGTCGAAATGAATCATCTCGTCTTTGATCCACTTTGGGAGGGCGAGATAGGCCTTCCGGAGCAGCACTTGGTCGTTGTAGTCGACGAGTGAGGCGAGGCGATAGAACTCAACAAAAAACTTGGTGGCCTTGTGACTGTCCTTCATCACGAGGTTCTCAAGGTCTACTTCGGCATCCGCGACTGCGTCGTACGGGCCGAAGTTAATCATGAGCTCCTTGGTGAAGCTATCGTAGTTGTTGAACCACTCGGGTTCAAACAAAGAGTCATCAGTAAGGTACGGCTTGAAATAATCAAGAGCCATGCCTTTGAGGAAGGACAGGGCGTAGTTGACCTTGGCAGGCTCTTCTGAGAATGCTTTCGGTCGGGCGCGGAAATTCAGTTTGCACTGAAGGAGGAAGCCTCGTAGCTTCTTCGGGTCCAAACCGTCAAACGTATCGGGTTCCCGAATTTTCACTTTCGAGGATTCGGTTTTTTGGGGACCCATGAGGTCCGCAATCTTGGAGAGAGCCTTGGCGAAGGATTCTCCAACATTGGCGTCATTGTCCGACGGTGGGTCAGGGTCGGGGTCAGGGTCAGGGTTCGGGTCGGGGTTCGGATCATCATCGGGGGGTTCGCGATATGGTTCGGGGTCATCGGGGACTTCCTCGATATGTCCTTCAGGAACCTGTCACGATCACAATATGGACACCTTGTCTATATCATTGTCCTTCCGAACCAATCCTTCCGAATGGATTTCCGAATCCCGAATCACCCTTGCCTCAATACTTCACACACATTTGATCCGGTCACCCAATCCAGTTCAGGAATCACTCCATGAAGTGTTTAGTGAAACAATCAATAACCAGGTCCGATCATAATCTTTTCTGGAAAAGAAGCACCCTGACTATCCCCATCACTATCCCCATCTTTTCCAATGAACTCATTGATTGAGTTATTTCTATTGTGTGGAAGCTTGCGATGACATTCCATATCATCATACTCTATGATATGAATGTTCTAGGCCCTCAGGATCACCCTCCGAAGGATTTAGGGACAGTTAGTTCTACCTGAAGAGCCATGCGATTTGGAAACATGTTTCAAGAGTTATTGTTAATCCGTTAATCTTTTTCTTCATTCACAATTTTCCTACCACCCCTGTTCTTTGTTTCCTATGGCCTTTAATCAGTATACATGTACCTTAGCTACTTTCCAACCATCACGGACTCATTCCCATTTGCTCTTCCTTCCGAATGGTTCAGTATATAGCTAGCACATTCGCATGTATATTCCCTAGTTCAATTATCGTATGTCAACTTGATTCTTCCACTCACACTTGTTAACTCATCTCCAACTCACCTTCAACAACAACTTCATATTTTTTGAGTAGGCACTCCAATTCCACTTTTATTAGTTGAATCCACTTCAAGGAATGTAAGATCATTGACTGTGATCGACATGAACTGCAAGGTTCATTCGATCCACGAGATAGAATCCTTTCAGAACCTCTGTCTCTTCGGAACTATGCACTTCGTTCGCAGATGTTCCGAAAGTCATTTGCTTTTACTGCAGGATTTCTATTCGCTTTCCAAACCCATTCTGTTACCATTAAGAATATTTCTGAACACTTTTACTAACACAACATTCATCCACAACATTTATCGCTGTTATTTGGATTCTGACAGAACCGAATGATCGCGAAGGGGCATGCTTCGGCGTCGAAACAACGGAGTTGGGGTCGGGGAGTTCCTTGCTCTTCAAGCTAGGACGGAGGGTGTTGCTCTACTGATTTGGTTTCAAGCAGCGGATCGGGTGGTCGGGGTCATAAGGACTGTCTGAGCTTCGAGAGTTCTGATATACTGTTAAGAACTGAATCTTAGCGGAGGCAAAGTGAGGGTTAAGACTCAATATAGAGTCGACCGAGGTTCGGGGTCGGGGGGCCAAGGGGGGCCGAGGCTCGGCGAACAGGTCGAGTGGGACTTGGCTTCAGCTTATGTGCTGCACCAGCTCAGAGTCCTGTCCCGTATTTCAGACAAGGCCCGAGGTCACCCAAAGTTCGGGCGTGACCTTAACAAAGGGGACAAAGGAGCGTAGAGATTAAGCAAGGTGTATTGGGGTATCTTAGTTGATATCAGAACTGATTATCATGTACATGAATGAGCAAATTATATACGAGAGGGTTCGGGGATTGGTGACCGAGTGACCAAGGTCAGGGTCGTAAGCTATGAGGGGAAGAGATCAAACAGAAGGTATGAATAGATGAAATGTGATGGTTGGGGAGTTGGGCCTGGAGGCCCGAGGTTTCAGTCAGGTTCTAACACTATCCTGTGGAATATCTAAATTCTGTTAACATAGGTGGACTTCCCCCCTCACAACTGAAAGTTAAAATTGGAGTGCCTCTGATGCTCCTTGGAAACCTGGATTTGAGTGATGGACTTTGCAATGGGAAAATACTCTGTTTGGTTAAGATAACCAACAGAGTATTGAATGTTTGCATTATCTTAGGGCCTTTGCTGGGGAGACTGGATTTATCCCCAGGATTAGAGTGTATTAGTTACCAATAATTATTAGCTTTGGTATATTCCGTAAAAGCTAAAAAATATCAAGTGACCGTGTGCAAATTTTAGCTGCACACAGTCGTGTCCTGTCACAACGATGCTTACCCAGTATTGTGAGAATAGTTATCTTAGCATGCTTATATTTTAAGAAAGGTAGAAAAAAATTTTTTATTGAACTCTAATTATTATGAGTAACATACTTGTCATGATCATGATTTGTGTCCTACTCCATCTTCCAAACCATCCGAACAACATCCCTCTGAACCAATTCTTCGGAATCCGAATCATCGACAATTTCATCACACATGAACCATTCAACATTCCATCACCCTTGACACCCTGACTCGTCCTAATAACATCACAAGGACCCAACCAAGAGATCAGGTTCTGCTATTAGCCTTTCCTCAGAAAAGAAGCATCTATACCATCCCCATCACTATCCCCATCTATTTCTAGGAACTCAATATCAGGGTCAATTCTATGCTTCTAAAAGCTTATGGTGACAACACATACGATTCAATATGTTGACACATTCATCTCCAACACTCAGGGTCATTGTTTAAGGAAGTGAAACAAGGGTTCATCTATCTGAAACGACATATGATTCGGAAACAGGTTTCAGGACTTATTTCTAGTTCATTAAATCTTTTTCTTATTCACAATTTTCACCCAACCCTTGTTCTCTATTTCCTATGGTCATTAATTAGCATACATGTACCTTAGCTACTTTCCGATTCCCAACGGACTCCTTCCCATTCGCTCTTGCCTCTGAACCTCCCAGTATATAAGTAGCACATTTGCATGTATGCTCTCCAGTTCAATTATTGCACGTCTACTTGATTGATCTACTCTGACTTAACAATTCGTTGTGAACTATCTTGAACAACAACTTCACTTCAAAGTAAGTCCTATAAAACTTATCAATTTGGGTTTGAATACACTTCGAAAGAATGTAACACCATTGGCTGTGATCGGCATGAACTAAAAAGTTCATCCAATCCACGAGATAGAATCCTTTCGGAACATCTATCTCTTCAGAACTATGCACCTCTTCGCAAACATTCCGAAAGCCATTCACTTTTACTGTAGGATTCCTATTCACCTTCAAATACCATTCTATTCATATGGAAACATTTTCAAACATTATTACTAACACTACATTCATCTATAACATTTATCATTGATAAATTGAATTCTGACAATACTCTAATGAGTAGCCAGGTGTCAGAATCCGAATAACAGTGATAAAGGTTGTGGATGAATGTTGTGTTAGTAAATGTGTTCGGAAATGTTCCTAATGATAATAGAATGGTTTTCGAAAGTGAATAGGAATTCTCCAGTAAAAGTGAATGGCTTTTGGAATGTTTGCAAACAAAATGCATAGTTCCGAAGAGATAGAGGTTCCGAAAGGATTCTATCTCGTAAATTGAATGAACTTTGCAGTCCATGTCAATCACAGCCAATGATATCACATTATTTGAAGTGGGTTAAACTAATAAAAGTAGAATTGGAGTGCTTACTCAAATGTGAGGTTGTTGTTCAAGGTGATTTTATGACGAGTTGGCAAGTTTGGGTAGAATAATCAAGTTGACATACAATAATTGAACTAGGGAATATACATGCGAATGTGCTAGCTATATACTGAACCATTCGGAAGGAAGAGCGAATGGGAATGAGTCCATGATGGTCGGAAAGTAGCTAAGGTACATGTATACTAATTAAAGGCCATAGGAAACAAAGAACAAGGGTGGTAGGAAAATTGTGAATGAAGAAAAAGATTAACGGACTAACAATAACTCTTGAAACATGTGTCAGAATCCAATTATCAAAGTTGAATGTTATGAACAAATATATTGTTAGCAATAACATTG
>QMFG01002392.1:0-14179 GCA_003314545.1 Ramaria sp. MG151 | reverse complement strand
CAGGCCCCCCTCTGTGCGAAAGCGACCATCGTCATTGAAAGATTTGTCTCCTCGAGGGACATTTCCAACAGGAGAGAGGATCCAACCGACAAACACGAGTTGGTGATCGTCCCGGATAACTCTCAACATCAGGAATCGACGTCCCAAGTCACCAACCATCATTCCGAGGACCATGACCAATCTAGGTCACCCATGTCTTCAATATCATTCATCACCCTTTCATCCTATGCGAGCTCAATTTCTTCCACGTTTCTGACATCATTCATCCCCGAAAAACCATCAGCTGATCTACTTACCTTCGTGAACCATCCAAATCGTTATCTGGAGACATTACATGAGAATGAGCTCTGCAAAAGCTTTTCAATCCCCAAAGGGATATTCTCCGTGTCCCAGCTCACCGTACTTGCCAACATCACTCACGAGCATCACCAGAGTTATGCCCTCCTAGAATTCCAATGTTTCTGGTTTGCCTCGGTCATTTATGCTGCTGTCTGGCAGAAGTGCCAGGAGAAATATTGACTCGAGGAGGTCAAAATGCCAGCTGCCAACAAACTAGCGAAGTTTGGGTGTATACGTGTGAAGATGGGTTGGTGTAATACCACTTCTGACATAATAAAGAAGTATGAGGAGGAGTGGAAGGTGGCTTACAAAAAGATAGAAGAGTGCCGCGAGGTGAATTTTGACTTTGGATTCATGTTTCTCTTGGCTCAAGTAGCGGGTTTTGAACTAGGCGAAATGTTTCCAACAAGCACTGATCAAGGAGAGAGAAAGAGCCAATAGAGCCAAGAGGTTATTGGCGCAGTTGGCTCAGTCATCGCCTTGAAGGAGTGTGGGTACCTGGTGTCCAGGACTATCTGGTTCTTTTTGTTTAGCTTACATATCCATCGTCGCGCTTTCACTATGCGGTACTGGGTGCTCGCATTGTTATCCAGTCTTGCTTTGTCACTACATCCTGTCACAATCACAATTTGGGCATCACATTCAGATCATCTTCGTTCTGAAGCAATCCTTCCGAAGCATTTCGTCCGAAGTCCGAAACAACATTCTCACACTCCCATCACTTTCATCCCACAACTCTTTTGCCTATCACTTCAACTCAAATACGTCATCTATTGAAAATATCCTGGTGAAACAATCAGTGGTCAGGTCCCATCATATTCTTTTTTTAGAAAAGAACCACCCTGACTATCCCCATCACTATCCCCATCTTTCACCATGAAACTATGGATTGAGTTATTCATATTCACTCAAAGCTTGCGATGACTTGCCATATCATCAGGCTTAACGGTATGAACGTTCTAGACTCTCATAATGACTATCCGAAAGATTTAGGCATAACTATCCCTACCCAAAGAGCCACGTGATTCAGAAACATGTTTCAAGAGTTGTTGTGGGTCCGTTAATCTTCTTCTTCATTCACAATTTTCCTACCACCCTTGTTCTTTGTTTCCTATGGCCTTTAATTAGTATACATGTACATTGATCACTCTCCGATCCTCACGGACTCATTCCTATTTGTCCTCGCTTCCGAACCCTTCGGTATATAGCTAAACACATTCGCATGTATGTTCCCTAGTTCAATTATCATATGTCAACTTGATTTTCCATTTACACTTGCCAAACTCGCTCCCAACTCAACTTCACCAACAACTGTATATTTTTGAGTAAGCCCTTCAATTCAACTTTTATTAGTTAAATCCACTTCAAGGAATGTAAGATCATTGGCTGTGATTGACATGAACTGCAAAGCTCATTCGATTCACGAGATAGAATTCTTTCGGAACCTCTGTCTCTTCGGAACTATGCACTTCATTCGCAGACATTCCAAAAGTCATTCGCTTTTACTGTAGGATTTCCATTTGCTTTCCAAAACCACTCTATTACTATTAGGGATGTTTCCGAACACTTTTACTAATCCAACATCTATCCACAACATTTATTGCTATTATTTGGATTCTGACACATCCATAGTTATCGTCGTTTAAGTAGAATATCGTCATCGTCATCCATAAGCAGCGATGCGCATGGTCGGAGCCCCAAACAGCAATACCACCAAACTTGTTTAATCATTATTAATTTTTTGGTAAGAACACTATTTCACCTCTCTACAACACATACACAAAAAGAATCCATTTGAGTACTCTCCAGGATTTATACCCTTCAAGAATTCTTTTTGCTCAGGAAATCTGTATCAACTGAGGTCTATATTGAATTTATGATCGAAAGCTATAGATCCTTCAAGCTATTCCCCTCAAGCATGAAATCGACACCGGTCCTATTGCTGCACCAATAAAGCCTCTATGTCTATGGCTTGAACACTTACCTGTGTCTACATCTAACTCAACTAGAGTCATGCCTTCTCCCTCTGTCGTCTTTCACGTTCCTCTGCAACCTCACGCCAATGAGCCCCCTTTGCTATTGTCAGCAAGATCAATAGCGACCCAACAGCTATCAGCCCCGCCCAGAGTGTGTAGAGCCCTCCATCTCCTATAGCGTCCTAAGATGACATTATTAGTATGGTGATGAGAGTTTTGATAAAGAGTAGTATAAATGGGGAATAGATTGAAGAGGTACCTGCAATGGGACGGCTACTTCAGCAGCAATGAACGCTGTCATTCCTCTAGACAGGCTGTTAGTTGCCACAGCAGTAGATGAGCACCCCACGTTTGCGTCTACAATATATGAGAGCGTGCTTGAATATATCCATCTTTATTCAGACATTTGTCAGTGAAGAGCACCACATAAAAGAACCAGCCAAGGCGAGAAGATAGCGTATGCTGGCGCAACATACACGGAAGAAAATCCCATAGCGAAGAGGATGATACAAAGCCCTGATACATGCACCCTCTTCTCCGCCATCCAAGCCTATGCTACTAATGACACCGGAAGTACTAGCATTAGGCCAGTCGCTTTATAGTATAGAATTTCAATCTGAGCTGCTGGATCTGAAATGGAGCCATTCTGCTGGAGTTTGTGGGTGCCAGTTGATTTTGGGAGCTGAGTGTGAAATGAGGCCACATGTCGGAGTTTGAATTAGCTTGAGTGAATTACGAGTGAAGTGCCGGCCAGGGAAAATATATTTTGAAAGGCCGGAAAAATATCAGAAAAATCCGGAAAAATATTCTGTTTATAAGGAGACATTTGGATGGTAGTACAGAGTCTTCTTTACTCTATTTTTGTGATTTTTAAGCAATTTTTACCAGAATAAGCAATATTCTTGAGCAACATTTGGAAAGAATTCATTTTTTAGGTGATCCCCAACAGTTGACCAAAGGTTTGGGGTCAGGTGCCAAGGAGGGCCGAGGCTTGGCGGTCGAGTCAGGTAGGACTTGGCTTCAGCTTATGTACTGTGCCAGCTCAGAGTCCTGTTCTGGTATTTTGGACCAGGCCCAAGGTCACCCAAAGTTCAGGTGTGACCTTAGTGAAGGGGATGAGGGAGCATAGGATTAGAGGATAGAAATATATTAGGTATCTTAGTTGATATCAGAACTGATTTCCATATACATGAACTAGTGGCTTATATATGGAGAGGTTTGGGGATTGGGGACTGAGTGACCAAAGTCAGGGTCATAAACTATGGGGAGAAAGATCAAGTGCAGAATATAAATAAATGAAACATATTTGGAGTAATAATACATAGTTCCAAAGAGATAGATTTTCCAAAGGGATTCTATCTTGTGGATTAAATGAACCTTGCAGTCCATGTTGACCACAGCCAATGATATCACATTCTTTCAAAGTGTGTTTAAACTAATATAAACACAGTTTAGAGTACTCACTCAAATGTGAGCTTGGTCAAAGGTTGTTGTTCAAGGGAGTTCACAACAAGTTGACAAGTTTGAGTTGAATAATCAAGTAGACATACAATAATTGAACTAGGGAATATACATGCAAATGTGCTACCTATACACCGAATGGTTCAGAAGGGAGAGTGAATGGGAAAGAGTCCATGAGGGTCAGAAAGTAGCTAAGATACATGTATACTAATTAAAGGCCATAGAAAACAAAGAACAAGGGAGATAGGAAAATGGTGAATGAGGAAAAAGATTAACAGACCAACAATAAATCTTGAGACATGTTTCTGAATTGCATGGCTCTTTGATGTTCTAGACCCTCAGGATCACCCTCCAAAGGAAGAGTCTAATGATATGGAATGTCATTGCAAGCTTCCAAAGAATAGAAATAACTCAATCAATGAGTTTATTGAAAAAGATGGGGGTAGTGATGGGGATAGTCAGGGTGGTTCTTTCTTGAAAAGATTATGATTGACCCTGACCAATGATGTATTCACTAAACATTAATGAATGGATTCAGGGAAACTGATGGAGAAGAAAAACACTACTCCTCCTCCACAGAGAATTGATGAACTCCCATACCCAACTTCAAAGTTGGTGATATGCTTTGGCATGACTCTCAGAACATTCAGACAAAGTGCCCTTCAAAAAAACTTGACCATAAACAATTAGGACCTTATCCAATAACCTTCAAAGTCTCTTCACATGCTGTCCAATTGGGCTTACCTTTGGATTTACAGAAGATTCACCATGTCTTCCATGTCTCCCTCTTAGAACTAGCAACAGTTTCCACAATCCATGAATGCCTTCTGAAACCTCCACCTCTGATAGAGGTCAATACTGAAGATGAGTATGAAGTGGCTAGTATATTGGTCAGCCAAATTTGTTGCAAGAAACTTGAATACCCTGTCGCTTGGAAGGGATATGAAAATACAGCTGAAGCAACATCATGGGAACCTGCTAATCACATTTTGAATGCTACACAAAAAATCACCGAATATCACAAGGCATATCCAAACAAACCTTTTCTCACATCCTGATTGCTATGTGGCCACTTTTTGTTTTCCAATTTCTCTTTTTACACAAAGTTGAATTTCATTGTTAAATTTCTCAAGATATTTTTTCCTTAGTATTCAACACAAATCACAACAAAAACAAATTTTTATTATCCTAATTACTTTTCTAGATCTTTTAAAACCTTTCTTACTTCATCCTGCCAACCAACTATCTCCATCACCACTTGCTGCTGGGTTACCATCAATTGTTGGAGGCTCTGAATCGCTAAACTACCCTTCTCCATCAGATCCTGAAGTGTCAATGCAATGTGAACATATTTACATTCAGGGAGTGAATCCAGTTCCGATGCCTTATGTTTTGTGAAGGTTTGCATTTTTGGCAGTGCCTTTGAAGAGCCCTGCAATGCTGAAGAGGCTTTCCTAGATGCGGACGTAGTTGATGTGGATGCTTTCGGGTTCGGACAACGGAACACATCTGCCAGCAATTTTGAAATGAAAACTTGTTATCCCATCGAACCCAGAAGTCTTTGATAACATAGAACAAACTCACCTTCTACTGTCAAACACTTCTGTTTGTCTCGGATGTATCACCCACATGTGTTTCCTACAATGCCACTACAGACATATTCATACTCTGTGCAGCAAACACATGGTTTACTCGAATATACAATTTCAACTACAAACAAGTATTGAATCAGTGAAGAGTATGGATAACATAATGCTGAAACACTTACGTCAATGTATATCTTCCCTGCCAGCCTTATCGCTTTTCCCAAATACCCATGTTTACCTTGTAATGCTTCTGGAATCTTGTCCATATCCTTTATTTTCATCCCCCTTCCCTTCACTCCCTTCATACCCATCTTGGCCTTTGGACGCGCTTCTATCTCCTCCTGAGAATCGATGCTTGAGGATGAATCTTCGTCATCTGATCATTGTTTGTCAATGTCCTCGACAAGATTGATCATCGGCAAATCAAATAATGGGTCATCGGGGATGTTAGATGCGAATAATGGAGTTGGCTTGGCGTTCTTTGGCTTCAGACATTCGTGCTCCTTTCCCTTGGATACACCCCGATCCTAGAGACCAGTCATTAGCTGTGTTTCCGAATCATGATTCAAAACAACTCACCACTATTGTTTCTTGTATCCCCTCCACTCTTTTGCGAGAATCCTCGTCCCTCTTTTCGGGTGCCTCTTCTTCTCCATCTGGATCCACAATGGAGGGAAGGACCAGTGTCTCAACTGCGTGGCTTTCGGAGGACAACGAGTCGAGGTAGTCCTTCACAATGTCTTCTTAGGCTTAAAGCTCGTCCAACTGCTTTGGCCGAATGAACCGCTGGTCCAACTTGTGTTCGATTCGGACCTGCCTTCGAAGAATGGACTATACAAAGCATTCATTAATAAAGACACACTACATTGTCAAGACACAAACTTACCTCCAAAGATCTGGTCTCATCCAGCCATGTCCAAATCTCGTCTCCCAATGTTTCCTTTAATTTGGGTCAAGTTTTAATGGGGGCCTCTACCTTACCAAGGAGTTCAATGTATCGAGCAGGAACTGCAATGGAGGATGCTATTTTCTGGATGCTGTCAATCGGTCACCTCCCCACTGCCATTTTATCCCATTTCCTATAGATGCCCATAAAAAGGAAATAAATTGGGATTTTTTTATCTATTTTATTTTGAATTTTGTTTGCTTGTTTATTGGATGTTGTTTAAATTCTTTGAGGCGAGCTTTAAGCGCTTAGTTGATAATCTAAGCGAAAATGTATTCTGGTGCGGGGGATGCGCTGATGCGGGAGCAAAGTGTCAGCGCCTAAAGTTCACGTACACTGACGCGGACTTGTAACAGAGATAAGAGTGCAAACTTAACAGATTTGAAATAGTGATTGAGTCTAATAGTTCACTTGAATTGAGAGCAAACGGCCGGTGACAATTTGCTAGCAAAGAAGTGGTTGGAAAGATATAGAGCGATTGATTCAGATCACAGGAGACTTGTGGAGATTTTACTGCCTTTTTTTTATACCGAGAAATACAAGTGTACTTATAGGAAAAGCTAGCTAGTGATTGTCCTTTGTGTTTCCAAGAAAAATAATGGGGTGATGGAGCAGTTCTGGGGTTGCAATCTACATGAGGGGTGGAATGCACAAAAATGTACTAAAACCTGTCTAAAGCATCTGAAACCAATCTGGATGCTATGGGAATTATAGATCATGCATATAATAATTGTATTTAACAGAAAAAAAAACAAGAAAAATGGAATGAAAAACTTCTGAAACTCCATTTCGAAGCTCCGGGCACTTGTCTAAATGAAATAGAAGCGATCAGCTTCGTTCGGTGATTGGTGATAATAGGGGTGAGTTGAAATGGAAGATATATTGCTCCATGTGTGGTTGGATGTGTTTCAGAGCCATGTGGGGCTCAATCAGTGGCTATTTGTGCATGTTCGTGCTTGCGCAGCCTCGGGGATCGTTCGCCAAGTGATTCTAAAAGTGTAAACAGAGTAGTTTCTAAGGCATGAAGCCTTGAATTGAAGTTAATAATATTTTTATGTTCTTTTCTGTTTTTACTCAAGGCGGCGCCTCTGATGCATCAGTAGATTATGTAATGCAGAGTTCACACAGCAGATAGATAATAATAACAGCCCAAACTATGCACAGACCACCCCTCAGTATCCAACCCTTCAGTAATTGCCATTTACCATTTGATAGCTGAAAGGTCTACACCCTATACTCATAATAGGGACTCTGAAGCTAGAGGGGGATACTGTCAGAATTCAAATATCAGTGATAAAAGATGTAGATAAAAATATGTTCGGAAACATTTCCAATGATAATAAAATGGTTTTCGAAAGTGAATAGAAATCCTACAGTAAAAGCGAATGGCTTTCAGAAGGTTTGCGAATAAAGTGCATTGTTCCAAAGAGATAGAAGTTCCGAAAGGACTCTATCTTGTGGACCAAATGAACTTTGTAGTTCATGTTGATCACAGCCAGTGACTTCACATTCTGATGAAGTGTGTTAAATATAAACAGAGTCAAAATGTGTACTCAAATATAAAGTTGTTGTTCAAGATGATTTTTTGGACGAGTTGACGAGTTTTGAGCAAAGTAATGAGGTAGACATACAATAATTGAACTAGGGAATGTACAAGCGAATGCTCTACCTATATACTGAACAGTTCGGAAGGGAGGGTGAATGGGGAGGAGTCCATGAGGATTGGAAAGTAGTTAAGGTACATGTATACTAATTAATGACCATAGGAATAGAGGAACAAGGGAGGTGTCACGATCACAGTCTGGACATTCAATTCACACTATATTTGTTCTGAAGCACTTCGTCCGAAGCCCGAAGCAACATTCCCACACTCCCATCAATTTCATCCCACAACTCTTTTGCCTATCACTTCGCCTCAAATACATCATCTATTGAAACAATCCTGGTGAAACAATCAGTGGTCAGGTCCCATCATATTCTTTTTTTAGAAAAGAAGCACCCTGACTATCCCCATCACTATCCCCATCTTTCACTATGAAACTATGGATTGAGTTATTCATATTCACTCAAAGCTTGCAATGACTTGCCATATCATCAGGCTTAATGATATGAATGTTCTAGACCCTCAGGATGACCCTCCGAAGGATTTAGGGACGGTTAGTTCTACCCGAAGAGCCACGCAATTTGGAAACATGTTTCAAGAGTTATTGTGGGTCCGTTAATCTTTTTCTTCATTCACAATTTTCCTACCACCCTTGTTCTTTGTTTCCTATGGCCTTTAATCAGTATACATGTACCTTGGCTACTTCCTAACCATCACAGACTCATTCCCATTTGCTCTTTCTTCCGAATGGTTCAGTATATAAGCTAGCACATTCGCATGTATATTCCCTAGTTCGATTATCATATGTCAACTTGATTTTCTACTTACACTTGCCAAACTCGCTCCCAACTCAACTTCACCAACAACTGTATATTTTTTGAGTAAGCCCTTCAATTCAACTTTTATTAGTTAAATCCACTTCAAGGAATGTAAGATCATTGGCTGTGATCGACATGAACTGCAAAGTTCATTCGATTCACGAGATAGAATCCTTTCGGAACCTCTGTCTCTTCGGAACTATGCACTTCATTCGCAGACGTTCCGAAAGTCATTCGCTTTTACTGTAGGATTTCCATTTGCTTTCCAAAACCACTCTATTACTATTAGGGATGTTTCCGAACACTTTTACTAATCCAACATTTATCCACAACATTTATTGCTATTATTTGGATTCTGACAGGAGGTAGGAAAATTGTGAATGGTAGAAAAGATTAACGGACTATTAATAACTCTTGAAACATGTTTCCGAATCACATAGCTCATCGGGTAGAGAAAATCATGTGCAAATTCTTTGGCAGGTGATCCTGCGAGTCCAGATCATTCATATCATAGAGCCTAATGATAGAGAATGTCATCACCAGCTTTAATAGAATGAGAACAACTTGATCAATGAGTTCATTGGAAAAGATGGGGATAGTGATGGGGATAGTCAGGGTGCTTCTTTTCCAGAAAAGATTATGATCGGACCTGGTTATTGATTGTTTCACTAAACACTTGATGGAGTGATTCCTAAGCTGGATTGTGTGACCGGATCAAATGTGTGCAAGGAATTAGACATGAGTGGTTCAAAATTCCAAAGGGGATTTTCAGAAATGATTGGAAAGCCATATTCCAGTGCGATAACAAGGAGATGTTATAAAACATGATCATGACAGATACTATCACGATTGCAATTTGGATGATTTTACTATTTTATCCCCAAAGCTCATTTCCTGAACAACTCCAAAGATCTCTTTCAGAAACCCAAATCACCCTTGCCTCAATCCTTTGCATACATTTGATCCGGTCACCTAACACAGTCTATAAATTGCTCCATTTAGTGTTTAGTGAATCAATCAATAACCAGGTCTGCTCATAATCTTTTCCAGAAAAGAAGCACTCTGACTATCCCCATTACTATCCCCATCTTTTCCAAATGAACTCATTGATGGAGTCATTTCTATTATATCCAAGCTTGCAATCACATTCCATATCATTAGGCTCCATGGCATGAGTGTTCTAGACTCTCAGTATCACCCTCTGAAGGATTTGCACACAGTTATCTCTACCCAAAGAGCCACACAATTCGGAAACATGTTTCAAGAGCTATTATTGGTCCATTAATCTTTTTTTCTCATTCACAATTTGTTGTTCCCCTTGTTCTTTATTTTCTATGGTCACTACTTAGCATATATGTACCTTACCTACTTTCTGACCCTCACAGACTCATTCCCATTTGCTCTTCCTTCCAAACTGTTTGATATATAGGTAGAGCATTCACATGTATATTCCCTAGTTCAATTATTGTACATCTACTTGTTTTCCTTACTCAAACTTGCCAACTCATTGTGAACTACCTTGAACAACCTCTTCTCAACAACCACACCTTTGAGTGAGTATGTCAGAATTCAATTATCAGTGATAAGAGTTGTGAATGAGTGTAGGGTTAGTAGTACTGTTCGGAAATATTTCTAGTAGTAATAGAATGATATTTGAAAGTGAATAGAAATCTGTCAGAATTCAATTATCAAGGATAAAGTCATAGATGAATGGAATGTTAGTAGCATTGTTTGGAAACATTTCTAATAATAATAGAAAGATATTCGAAAGTGAATAGAAATCCTACAGTAAAAGCAAATGGCTTTCAGAACATTTGTGAAAAGATACATAGTTCCAAAGAGATAGATATTCCAAAGGATTCTATCTCATAGATCGAATGAACTTCACAGTTCATGTTGATCTTAGCCAAGGGTCTCACATTCTTTTGAAGTGTGTTTAAACTAATATACGTGAAGTTAGAGTACTCACTCAAATGTAAGCTTGATGAGAGGTTGTTGTTCAAGGTAGTTTACAATGATTTGGCAAGTTGGAGTAGAACAATCAAGTAGACGTACAATAACTGAACTAGGGAATATACATGTGAATGTGCTAGCTATATACCGAATGGTTTGGAACAGATAGTGAATGGGAAGGAGTCAGTGAGAATTGGAAAGTAGCTAAGGTACATGTATACTAATTAAAGGCCATAGAAAACAAAGAACAAGGGTGGAAGGAAAATTGTGAATGAAGAAAAGGATGAATGGACTAACAACAACTCCTGAAACATGTTTCCGAATTGTGTGGCTCTTCAGGTAGGGATAGCTGTGTGCAAATCTTTTGGAGGATAATTCTGAGAGTCTAGATCGTTCACATCATAAAGCATCATCACAAGCTTTGATGGAATAGGAATGACTCAATCAGGAAGTTCATTGTGAAAGATGGGGATAGTGATGGGGATAGTCAGGGTGGTTCTTTCTAAAAAAGGAATATGATTGGACCTGACCAATGATTGTTTCACTAGACATTAATGAAATGATTTAGGAAATTTGATGTATAAGAGGATTGTTGTAGAAAGTGATGGGATTGAGGAGATGTTGCTTTGGCATTTGGAACCATCATTCGGAAGGTGTTCTTCAGACAGAGATATGTGGGAGGGTAGGGGATAAGATTATGATCGTGACAGAGTACTCTAAACTTTATTTATATTAGTTTAAACACACTTCAAAAGAATGTGAGATAATTGACTGTGGTCAACATGGACTGCAAAGTTCATTCAATCCATGAGATAGAATCCCTTCGGAATATCTATCTCTTCAGAACAATGCATTCATTCACAAACATTCCAAAAGCTATTCACTTTTGCTGTAGGATTTTCTATTTACTTTCAAATATCATTCTATTACTATTAGAAACATTTCCAATTGATACAAATAACCCTACATCCATCCACCACTCTTATTATTGATAATTAAATTCTGATACCAACATTCCATTGGACACCTTCAATTATCTCTATATATTATTACCAACATTTCACAGTCACTGTTTGATGTCTTAGATAACATTGATATGTTGTGCCAACTTGCTGGTTAGTAACTGTACAGGATGTAATATAATTCAAATACTTAAGAAAATTTTGTGTGAATGTGGGTAGGATTGTGGCAAAAGACACTAATAAATAAAAGAAAAATGTCAAAAGAAGATAATAAGAAAAAGGAATAATAGCTCTGTGTATTTCCTCTTCCCAACACACATGAAGCAGCAATGCATCTAAATCAAGGCAAATCAATTTTCAATGAGATACATATTTAGCCCAGATGGAGGAAGACTTTTCCGGTCCCCCCTCAGGACACTTTTTCTTTGATCCTATTTTCTAAATGCTCGTCTATTGCAACAACCTCTAAACAATCTTATTTTGATTTACTATGATGAAGTGTACAATATTTCCTCCCTCACTGGGAGAGCAATAGCTCAGGTCACTGGTGATGGCAATAAGGAAGCTGGAGTACAACAAAAATGAAAAAAAGGGTGACATATGACATATGCATGATGTAAGAAGGCTGATGCAGGCAGAAGTCCTAATGAGATGGGATCAAACTTCTCTAGCCCACGCTTTTATATCTAAGATAGAACAATGGACCACACTTAGACAAAGCGTCGCCATCTGTCGTTGTGGGCGCTTGTGCGTCAACAATGAAAACACCACATGGAGCGACGCTCCCTTACAATGACTCTACCCCGCTCATCGGCTGGCAGTGCCATATTGCGTCGACAGAGCGGAGAACGATTTCTGGAGCGAATTTTTCAGCTTTATAGCGGGCTTATGAGAGCAGTAGATTTAGACGTGGATAGGGGGGATAGTCGAAAGCAGCGCTCTCCGTGAGAGTATGTGCGTAGCAAAATCCACAAACACCTACTTTGATGATAAACACTGCATCACCCACCCCGAGACCTACCATCTGGCCCATGAAACCGGAGAATGTGATTATCGATGTTGTGAAGCGGGTATCCCCGAGGTCATTCCGATATTCCACTGAGTAAAAGCAAAGACGGAGATACCGTAAATGACGAGACACAGGGACAGAACACTCCGACCCTGTCCAGCCATGGTAGGGTGCATCATCGTTGCACCTTTACTCACTGCTCATAGAATCTGGAACCCGATCACCCGTGACTTCTGCGTATATTCGGTGACTGCACATTACCCACTATGGAAGACAAGTCCGGTTTATATCAATATTTCCTGGCCAATGAATATCTATAGACACTTTGACGTACGCTGCAACAGACCCAAGAGAACAAGAATGTGCCAATATCGTCCTGTCTTCCTGACGACAGCGCCAACTATAGCGCTGCATCCAGATGTGACGAGTGGAATGGCAAAAGGTCAACATCGTATTTGGTGGGACTATCTCCTAAAAGGGGGAACCAGTCAGCGAAAGCTCAGATAGTGGGTAGATGTCGAAGCATCGAATGCGGGGTTACCTGTAACGGCCTGATGCCATGTGATGTATACGGAACCCAACCTGCAAGTAGAAATAAATCAGTTCCTGTCTTCGAAAAGGGATAAAACGATAAAAAAGCACTTACATGAAATCCATCCAGATAAAGAAATTGGCGAGTGATGCCCCGATAATATTTCATTTTTTAGCAGGTAGAGAGGAGGACGACATCAAGGCCGAGATACCAGGACCAAGCTGTGAGAAGTACAAGGTTGCCGGAGGTGATAAAGAGCTATAGTCCTCATCGGTGTGAAGCAGCGGGTTTGATGTCAATTTGAATAATGGACGTAATGATGGCCCACAGAAACAATCATCGCACTATTTCATAGGTGAGCATTACGCCCTTTACCAGAGGATACAAGAATGTGATGGTCACCCCAACTACGAGAGTACCACCTGGAAGAAGCATGGATATTATTCAACGTGGCTTAGGACACATTTGATAGTCACTCACCAAGGTAGTCAACACCCAGAAAGCTTCTCCATCCTTGACGATTTGGTGGCTTTGGAGGAGAAGGGTAGTTGGGAAGGAAGAAAAACACAACAGCCTAACTATAGAAACGAGGGTTGGAGATTTCTTCATAATATTATACGGAGGACAAGCCTACAGCTGCAAATCCACCGACTGCAAAACGGGTCGCGTCAGGCGGCCGAATTAATTAAGCAATACGGAAATATCATACTAGGTTATGATAATTTGAATGGACGGATGAGGAGAGTAATTCCGCGGTAGGTGTGACTATATACTCACGATGAAAAAGAACCACCGCTGAGTTGCTTTGTCGGTTAGTGCACCTCCTACAAGAGGCCCTGACACGGTGTTAAGTTCCAGTCCAAGAAAGGACTCAAGACATGTGACACACCTATCACGAAGCTGAACCCGGACGTTGCACTGCCTAGACCCCTGAAGTTTGCGCGTCAAGAGACGTGATCTATGAATGATACGTGGGAGTAGGATTGCGGTACGT
>QMFG01002391.1:0-23575 GCA_003314545.1 Ramaria sp. MG151 | reverse complement strand
ATTTAAGATTCCCAGAGACTGTGTGATCCGATTCTCAAACCTGTTTGATCAGGTGAAAGAGCACACGAAATAGGACCTTAGAATCGCAGGACAGAGCTCCACAGTAACAGGGAGCGATGTAGGAGAGAGACAATGCGCAGCAATCACAAGGTGCAATAGAGCACCAAACTGATAATTGACCTGTTGGATGAGAACCAATGTTCCAATCCTTCTACCCCTCTGTTTGAGACCTCTCTACAGTGTCTCCTAGCGTCTCCCAAAGGGATTAAGCGCCCAGATAAGCGGTGGGGGACAGGGATAGGCCCTAATGTGCAAAACACAGTGTTGAGCTGGGAGATTTGGAGGAGGAAAGGTGGATGGAGGTTGGAGGAGTTGTGCTAGGGGTTATTTGAGGTGAAATGTGCGATGGGGGCACTGTCAATGGCCTTAGGACAACAGGAGGGGGTCCTGAGACGAGATCTAGGCTGATCAAAGACCAACCAAAGGTGGATGGGGATGGATTGTAGGTTGTAGATGCTGAGGATGATGTTGGATCAGGCTGATCTTGTCTGGGATAGCAGTTTAGAGCCTGGGGCCCATAACCTGAAAAAAGGGAAATTAAAATGATATTATAACCACCTCAACAGCCCCTAAATGGTCAATCCAGTCTGGGGATGTGTTGTGAGTGTAACAGATATATTGTAGATAAGTAGATACATCATACCTGGGGATGTGTTGTGAGTGTAACAGATGAAGATACACTCCCACACTCCCCAGCCTTACCTGCGCTTTTTTGCTTATGTAATAAACAATAAAAGCGCAGGTATAACTACTAAATAATCAGTAACACACTAACTACTCTACCAAAAAATAAGGGAAAAATGGTAGAAAATCAAGAAAATAGTGCTGGTGATTTCACATACTTCAACACTCCCACCTGATGGTCCTACACCTGCTATAGAGTCCAGTGAAGAAAGTTCATCAAATTCAGAGGGCCAAAGGGTTTCTGACTCAGGGGAAGAATCTCTGCAAGCTACTCTGTCCTTACATGAGGCATTTGAATATGCTTTCCAAGCCTATGCACTCAAAGCAGGGTCTCATAGTCAAGATCCCATATCATTTGCTGAAGCAATGAAACGCTCTGATGCTGACCAGTGGTACAAGGCTGCTTGTGATGAAATCCAAGCCCTCCTTGACAATGGAACTTATAAGCTAGCTAAGTTACCTCCAGGGAGAAAACCCATTGGTAGCAGATGGGTGTTTGTCATCAAGCGTAAAGCAGATGGTTCAGTGGAGTGCTACAAAGGCAGAGTAGTTGCAAAAGGTTATGCACAGAGACCTGGTTTTGACTTTACTGAGACATTTGCATCTACTGCAAAATGGGCTTCCCTGCGTGCCATCCTTGCCATGGCTGCCTTAGAGGACATGGAGTTAGAGAGCATTGACATCTCTTCTGCTTTTCTATATTGGGACCTGGAAGAAGAAGTCTACATGGAGCAACCTGAAGGCTTCCATCAAGGTGCTCCTGATGACTATTTCCTCCTGCTGAAAGGCATCCATGGACTCAAACAGGCTGGAAGGAATTGGCATAAGAAATTAGACAAGGAGTTGCAAGACATGGGATTTGCTAAAGTCATCTGTGACCATAGCATTTGGGTCTACCACAAGGATGAAATCAAAGTGATTATTACTGGTATTTGTGGATGATATGACCATTGTATCCAAGTCAAAAGAAACCATCTAACATGTAAAAGATAAGCTGAAAAAGTGTTTTAAGCTCAGGGATCTAGGACCCACTTCTTTCCTACTTGGAGTTGCCATTGAAAGAAACAGAGCAAAGCAAATGCTCACCCTCTGTCAAAAGCAATATATTCTGGATATTCTGGAGAGATATGGTACCCTTGACTACAAGCTAACCTATCAACCCACCTTGTCTAATTCACCAGAATTGTTCTCTACCTACTCAGATGCCGACCATGGTGGAGACAAAGACACTGGCAAGTGTTGGCAGAGGAGAATCTGTGATAGGTTTCTAACTAAATCACAGATTGAATGAGTCCTTTGGGACTTGTCAATATAAGAGAGAACGACTAGTTATAATAGTACTACTACTAACCTTTGGGACTTGTCAATATAAGAGAGAACGACAAGTCCCAAATCCACCGCTTCTTGATTACATAATACGGCGCTTATTTAAGCGCCAATGTATCGAATTAAACGAAGGGAAAAGAAAAGAGGATGGAGAAGGATGTGTGGTAAATAGTGATGTAGAATTACAGCTCAACAGCAAGTCTACTGGAGCCTATGTGATAAAAATGGGCACCGGTGCCATCAGTTGGAGGACAAAATTGCAGACCATAGTGACTCTGTCTACAACAGAAGCTGAATATATAGCAGCAGTATTGGCAGGTCAAGAAATACTTTGGCTGCAAAACTTGTTTTCTGAATTGGGATATAAAGTCCCAAGTCCATCTGGATTTACGCTCATATTGGTTGAGAGATGTGGTGAACAGTGGAAAGATAAAAGTAATACACTGTCCTACCACTGAAATGCCTGCAGACTTGTTAACAAAGTCACTTGTGAAAGTAAAGGTGGAATTATGCAGAAAGATGTTGGGGTTGTTTCAGCAATGACTGTTTTACTCAGCATCACATTCTATTTTTAAAGTTTATAGTTTTTACAAAAATGTTCCTTTATTTTTGATCTCCACTCAAAACCTTCTAATTTTGACCAACACTGTGTCTACCATCTAATCTCACTCATGTGCTTCTTTGCCAACCTATCACCTCCTCCTTCAACCACATTCATTCAAACACCTCCAGAATCGCCTTCTCCATATCCATCAGCCATATCACCACCACCACCAGTGCACCTTCCACATCGCAATCACATAACGACCAATATACCTGCTTGACCAAGCTCTGATATCCTACCTTCTCAAGTTTCACTTCCATCTCTCTCAACTTTCAATCCAACAAATAATCATGGGAGTGCGACATCGATGGATTTTCTACTTAACAGAGCATATGGTATGGGAGATCGACTTGGTGCATTTTTTGGTTGGATGATAGGTAGGAGAGGGCGAGGACAACAGGAGATTGTGATGGAGGAAGATCCTAATCTTGTGGAGAGACTGGCAATACAGGAGCAATGCTGGGAGTGAATGAGGGTGCGAGTGTTGGAGGAAATTGAAGTAATTGAGATGACGGTTGTTTATGCTTGATTTTGTTTAGTGCTGTTTCATCAGGTGGGAGTGTTGAAGTATGTGAAATCACCAGCACTATTTTCTTGATTTTCTACCATTTTTCCCTTATTTTTTGGTAGAGTAGTTAGTGTGTTACTGATTATTTAGTAGTTATACCTGCGCTTTTATTGTTTATTACATAAGCAAAAAGCGCAGGTAAGGCTGGGGAGTGTGGGAGTGTATCTTCATCTGTTACACTCTTATCACATCCCCAGTGTTAAGAACTGAGTCGGAGCAGAGGCAGAGTTAAGTTTGGGACTCAAGATAGAGTCGACCAAGGTTTGGGGTTGGGTTGCTGAGGAGGGCCAAGGCTCGGCGAATGGGTCAAGTGGGACTTGGCTTCAGCTTATGTGCTGCGCCAGCTCAGAGTCCTGTCCCGTATTTCGGACGTGGCCTGATGTCACCCGAAGTTCGGGTGTGACCTTAGTGAGGGGGACGAAGGAGCGTAAGAATTAAAGTAGAATGTATTTGGGTATCTTAGTTGATATCAGAACTGATTTTCATGTACATGAATGAGTTTATATACAAAGGGGTTCGGGGATCGGAGACCGGATGACCGAGGTCAGGGTTGTAAGCTACGCAAAAAGAGATCAAACAGATGGGACGGATATGAAACATGTTTGAGGTGAATGGGGGTTTGGGCCCAAAGGGCTGGGGGTTCGGTTCGGCGGTGTGGGTTCTGACACCCAGACTAGATTGACCATCTAGGAGCTGTTGAGGTGGTTCTAATATCATTTTAATTTCACTTTTTTCAGTGAGGGAGTGGAGAACCCTGTTTAGCTTACTATGAGGTGTTTTGTGGGTGAGCAGAGTATGTGGTACTCATTTGTTATTGGACTGAATGGGTAATGGTAAAGTGACAGGTGGCAACTGAGGTTGATTAGAAGTTTTTGACGAGCTGGAGGAATCCGCAGTGAAAATATTTGCGAGAAGAGTGTTCATATGGTTAATAAGAGTGATTGGTGGGAGGGGGGTACTTTCAGTGGCAAAAGATTGAATATATATTTGAAGGGTTTTGTTTGTCAAAGGATGTAGAGAAATGTACCTATCGTCAACATCATGCTCGGTCTATAGGAAGCTTTGTATATACCTAGCAGGTTATCCTATACAAGATGGCATCAACATATCTGAGCAAGTTAGCACCACCGGGAAACAGGAGCTTTTTTTCTTCTCCAGTTTCTATTACTGTATCATAATAGTGAGTTTCCTGCCAATGAGTAACCTTTGATGGGAAACTCATGAAAGGCTGGGTAGCATCTTGGCTGGGAACAAGTTCCATCATTCCACCATACCAGCTCATCATAGGATCACATGCAAACATGCAAGTCAGGGTCAAAGAAAGCTGAGTCAGTGTCCCCATATGTGCCATTGTTGGGTTGTTCCGACATTGCTGAGAACACTCTTCTAAAGCCACAGGGATTTCAAGAATTAGCAGATCTTGAATATGCCGTAACAGAATTGAGGGGGCCAGGGTTGTAGGCTCCTAGGGGGGAGTGTGCAACAATACTTCTTGTCGAGATAGACCAAGGAGAAAACCCTTCGTTCAGGTGATAGTAAAAGAATCCATTCATTAAAGTTGTTTCTAACTTTGTTTCCTGCCCAACTTTTAAAGCATGGTGTTCATGCATGTTTTTCTCTCAGATCTCTTCCTCTAATATTGTCATATCCCTTGTCCATAGGCAACATCTAAGAAGTCACAAAAGGACCATAAATGACTTATAGTTCTCTCCTGAATGTTCCTGTAGATTAGTAATCCTTGCTCCACAAGGTATAAAAGGAGGGCTTCTCCTGCCTTGAGAAAACAACATTTTATCTTGAAAATCCTGTGTGATTAAGTAAGCTAGACCGAAGTCTGCTTGAGTAATCAGGTACAAAGAATTGATTAGTAAGCCATTAGTGTTCCGAAAAACACGGCTATATTAGCTTCACTACCGAAGTAGTGGCTAGAAATCCATAAAAACTATAACACAGCTATGTGAGTGTTCATATACAATCTACTTGCAATATTGCATTGCAACTGCTAAAAAGGGCCAAGGGCAATCAGTTGATTGCAAACAGAAGGTAACTGTACAAATACCAGAGGAAGACCAGGGATCACACACAGCAGGATGCTGTATAAACAGTCAGATAGGTGGTCTAATAGACGGTAAACAGGGTGAACCTGTTTACTTGATTGGGTGTGGGTCCACTAACTGCAAGACAGAAGGGAACTGTATAAATCCAGATGGTTAGATGGGCAGACATATGGGCTGCAAACAGGGTAAACTGTTTACATGACTGGTTGCAGATCCATGGACTGCAAGACAGAAAACAACTGTATAAAATTGTTGTGCAATGCTCAGCTATCAACGCAATGAGGGATAATATGTGAATTTACTGGCTCAGCACAAGATCATGCAAGTGAATGCAGTCAGACCCCCAAGTTTTCCCATTGCTGGCCCAGGTCAACAACTGCATATTGTTGAGGGGGTGGGATAATAAGGCACAGTGGAAACCGGAACAGAAGGAAAGGAGAGAAGTAAAGAGTCAAAGATGAGTAGGATGAAGGATGCAAATAGACACACCTACAGACCAAGGCTGGATGGGATCCTTCCTAGCCTGATGATGGATTACATGGACCTGAGCTAGGCAGCTACAGATCACACTGCTGATAGCAATGTCCAACGTGAATTGTGAGGCTGCTCATGATATGGTGATCCTGACAAAAGAATGTGATCAGCACTGATAGGACAACAGAGCTGGTGTTTTGGATCCTGAGAATTAGACAAAACTTTGGTGTTTAATCTAATTGCTCAGACTTCAATTAGACCTTTGAGTTACTGATCACTTGTAACACAAACTATTTTAATGAAGAATCTAATTAAGAAATTATACTCCAGAATGCTCAATAATCAGTATTGCCCTCTGCCTTGCATGCAAGCATGTATCCTCTGTAATAGAGTACATCCACCATTTTACTGTGCTCATTTCTCTCACCCCCTCAACAATATGCCAGTTGCATAGTGTGTCATTGATCTTGTGTAACAGCAGTAAGAGTTGGATAGAACACTTGAAGGAAGATTTTCTGTAGAGTAGTTTTAAGTAGTGCCCACTGATCAGAGCGGGGCTTTGTGTGTTAGGATTGGTAATGTGGTCCCAATGTACTGGTTGATATCTCATTGTGGCCATCCATACCTGTTTCCTGCACCCCCTGGATCCTGCTAAGCCAAGTGGGTAGGGTGCAATGTTCATGGGGTTCAGTTGTGTGATGGATGCCATGAGTCAACCCCCAGGACTTTGCCCAAGTCCTGGCCAGCCAAGTTTTACCAGTGGCAAACTGGGAACACCTTTGCTTGGGGCCCATAACCTGTTGCAACTTCTGATGCAGCTGGCTACCTGCAGATGCAGTAACCAGCCTTGCACATGGAAGTATCAGGCAGAAATGTGTTAAGGTTCTAATACAAACTCAGGTAGGCTACTATACTAGTTCCTTACTAATACTGTGAGTAGCTTCTACTGCTTGTGATAGTCTGTAATACCAACAATATGCTGGGCATAGTCCCTTGAATTCTGCCACATATTCCTCTTTCCCTGCATGATAGTGTACCTTTTTATCTCCAAGAAATATGAATGGTTCTGAGGAGTTGTTGACATATACTGGCTCTCCAATGGCATAAGTGTCATGATGATTGGGATTAGAGAGCTTTCAATGGAGATGAGCAGTATTAGGATATGTTGGTGTGATTGGAAAATGGCATTCAGCTTGTCCTTCAATATTTTATAATCTGATAGACTGAGTGTGGGTTGATGGAGAAATCATTGATGATGACATATGATTGATCAATTGATTAGACAATGAGTGATGATAGA
This sequence comes from Ramaria sp. MG151, assembly GCA_003314545.1. Taxonomy (NCBI): domain Eukaryota; kingdom Fungi; phylum Basidiomycota; class Agaricomycetes; order Gomphales; family Gomphaceae; genus Ramaria; species Ramaria sp. MG151. The sequence goes on along the minus strand of QMFG01002391.1, from coordinate 16,502 downwards.
AGATGGCAGGAGGTGATACAAGACAATGGCTAAGGTTGAAGAGAATAGTGCTGGTGGAGTTGGAATGAAAATAGATATTGTCTTGTCATTGAGTCAAAGATTATCATCTGGCTTGCATTTGAGATGGACACAGTGGCTTTATCAGATAGGGCTGATGTGAATGTGTAGTCATCTGGGGTTGAGATATATGTGCCTCTCCCCCCTGTTTCTTTAACCCATTTCTCTTCTTTGACTTCTTTGGGCATTTAGAGCTGACATGCCCCTTTTCTCTGCAGGTCCAACACTCAATATGAGAATTTCATTTTGCAGGTGTTGGGTTTTTTCCCCTCCACTTCTTTTCTTTACCCTTGTCACCCTTGGCCATCATGGTGCTTTCTACTTCCTTGGATTGCACCTCCTCAATCTGGGATCTCTCAAATTCATCTAGGACAGTCTCCATGATAATCTTAGGGGATAGGGCAGCTGGGGTTGCATGGTTTTGTAAGGAGATGGTGTTGATAAGCAGCTGGTAGGACTTCAGTAAGGATCTCAGTATCATGGTCATGAAATCTAATTCACTAATATTCTTGCCTATTCCCTTTAGCTTTTCATACATTGCATCCATAAGTGTCATCAAGGCACTTAAGCATGTACAAATCAAATCATGTTGACTGTGTTCATTGTAATTCTGAATGACTCTAACAAATGTTTCAGGAAGACTCTCAACAGATTAGAAATAGTTAAGCTTGTTTCAGTCATATCACCACTGCAGTTTCATAGAAAGCTTTAAAGTTGTTCCATTCCCCCAATTCCTCTTCCCTTTATTAGATAGATAGTATAGGACTCAGAATGCTTAAATAGGCTTGCAGTTCTCAAGAGTAAAATAAGGCAGTAAATCTCCAAAGTTTCACTATTGTCTCCACTGATAGCTAAATTACTCAGCTATCAAAAATCTGATAAGGAATTGCCATCTGCCATTCATTCAGATATCAAAAGGAACTATCTCATTTTGAGATAAGTTCAACCTATATTCATTATCAAATAAGCCTGTGTCACTGTACATGAGCTTTCAGTGCTGAGTTCAATTGATCCCACAGTGCTTGTTTAGATCACAATTGAAAGCTTGATTACATAATCCACTAGTACCATCAAAGACACTTCAGAACAGAAGCTCTAGAAAAGAAAAATAAAAGAGATAAAAATCAAAAACAATTATACAATTTCTTTTCATCAATTTCTATCACATCCATTACCCCTCCACCCCCATCCCATCTCTCATTTTCCTGTCTTTGAGTTCTGGTGTGTCCCTGTACCTCTCATTTTTGCTTTTTTTTCACCTGATTTTATTGCCATCCTTTCTTTGAGTTCTGGTGGAATAAGTGAGTCTCTGCATGTCTTTTTTTTTTGCTTTTTGTCACCTATCTTTGCTTCCTTTCTTTGAGTTCCAGGAGCATAGGTGAGTCTCTATCCCCTATTTTTGCCTCTTTTCACCTAACTTTGCTCTCTTTCTTTGAGTTTCAGAAGCATAGGTGAGTCTCTATCCCCTATTTTTGCTTCTTTTCACCTATCTTTGCTCCCTTTCTTTGATATCCAGGAGCATAGGTGAGTCTCTATCCTCTATTTTTGCTTTTTTTTCACCTATTTTTCTCTCCCATGCCAGTTATATTTTGAGTGAAAGAAGGAAATATATCTATCAGTTTTATGTTTTATATTTGTTTTTGTATGTGATATTCAGGTGGTAGTGATGGCACCTATTGATTATTTAATTGAATTTTGTATTCTGATCTAAATAGAAGCTAGCGGGATCAAATCAAATCAGTATCTAAAACTCATGTGTGGTGACACAAGCATTGTAGATAAAAGATAAGGTCAAACTTAACAGTTTTGAGTGATTGATTCTTTTGAGTATTGAGAAATGTAAGCAAACAGCCAGTGATGATTTACTATCAGTTCCCTAATAGTAGAGTTTTTAGACCATCTTTAGAGAGTCTGGGAGAATGCTTGGAGTTTTTACTGCCTTAATCATTTCTCAGAACTACAAGCCTCTTTGAAGGATCTAGTCACTATGATAGCTATCTAAATTATGCAAGCAAAACTAGGATTGTGGAACGAGTCTGGAATATTCTGGGGAAGTGGGATGGTGATATATCTGAAACAAGGGTAACTGTCTATTCATTGTCCTCTCAAAATTTTTAAGTTATTGAGAACTACATTGATATTTGTCAACATATTTTGATATATAAAAAGATAAGAGGTAGGAAGGAAAATGCTTGCAAGACAGAGATGGAGGTCTATGGTCATCCCAAAGCAAACAGCATCACTGATGCTTGGCTGGGTGTCAGTTCCTGTCCATGCAAATTGTTCCATATTCCCCTGCACCTCTATCAGCTTCACTACCCCATTCCAGCCCATACACCCCCAAACCATCAAGTTATTCCCCCCTCCATGTTTGACAGTTGGTGTGGTGGTCCTGTCTGATACTGGTTCCCCTTGTTGCTTCCAAATATACACCTTCCTATCTGACCCAGTCCTATTGATTTTTGTCTCATCATTCCACAACACCCTCTTCCAGTCTTCCAAAGTCCAATTTTCATGGTATTGAACAAACTTTAGACATTGCTGACAATGAGACCCCTTGAGCATAGGGACTTTCTATTAAAAGATCAGGGGATTTAGTTCTGAATGTGATAAATAATAATAAAAAAATATTATTATTCAGTCACATCTGTGACATGTAGTCATGTGTGATGTTGACACATTTGTCAATCACACATTGGTCACATGACGTATTTGGGATGTGTGGCAGTGATACGTTGATAGTTCAATGTTGTTTCAAAGGGGCAATCATTGAAGAACATTTACTCATAGTCACCAATAGGATAATCATATATACTGTTCATTGAGCTTGAAGGCTCAGTGATAGGATAGAAGAGAGACGAATAAAAGACTCGGATAATAGAATTAGACTCATTGCTGGTCTGTTAATCTTGAAGATACAGCTTGATTTCTTAGCTACTTAGGCAGTGCTTATATACAAAAAATGATAGGAGAAAATATAGTCCATACATGTGATAATATGATCTGTGTCTCTGCTTGTTTCTGAAGTTACACGGCCCTATGTGTCTGTTTCTGCTCCCAATAAGTGGAGCTGATGCTGCAAATCATTCCAGAGCGATGGAGGTGTGATGATAGTTCCAGGTGTGTGTTTTGCCCTTTGTGTCTCATTTATCATTCTCACTGTGTTCTTGGTGTCTTTCAATGTGTCTTGTGTTTCAGTGCTCATGTCTGATTCAGTTCTCATGCCTTCAATATATCTCGGGACTTGTGGTCATGTTCTTGGTACATCTTGACTTGTGTTCTCAGTTGTTCTCTTGGTACTCGGTATGTGCCATATGATGGTATTTGCTCATGATCTATGTGTTCATTCTTGTTCTCTGCATGAATCAGGTCTTGTGTGGGCTCGGGGTCTTGACTCAAGCCTTTGGCATTGGTTCTAGGGACTCTCATGTATGGAACGTGTATGCTTGTACATGGATCAGAATATTTGTGTGTGAAAGCTGTAGATAGAAAGATAAATTGAAGATAGAGAGATGTGGTTGGAATTGGATAGTGTCTGTGATAGGAAATAGTAAAAGAAACAAGAATGAGAAGAAGAAACTCAAGATGAAATAAGTCCATTGTGTATCCTTTCAACACTTTTTTCTTTGTTGCTGATCTAAAACCAGCTTCCTTTAACACATTCCTAATGGTTTGAGGAGTGACAGAGGTAGATATGATGGAATTTATGAATTGGGTGGCTTGGACAGCATTTTCAAGCTTCCCAGAGCTGATTTGACAGATAATTGACTGTTTATCATAAGGGGAAAGCTTGGAAGGATGACTACCAGGATGATTTTCCTTATCCCCCTCTCCCTACTGATTCTGTCAATAGTACCCTTTGCAAGGCCAGTCCTAGCTTGAATTTGACAATGGTAATACCCCTCATTGAGGAGAGAAACAACAGAAGAATGCTTTTCAGCAGAGATGGATTTCATAGTAGTGGTAAGGAATCAAGGAGATGAATGAACAAAGTTCAACATGCCAAATTGATACAAATAAGGTCACATGACATGTTGATGATTCACATGACCTACTCCTACCTTATACTGGTATGCAACATTGAACTCAGAGAAAATGATAGAGAGTCAAAAAACTGCCCCAATGAGTGATTATTTTGTTTTATTTATTGAGCAATGAGTTTTGATTGGACTCATATTATTTATTGAGTTGGTAGATAGCCAACATATTCTAGTATATCATGTGAAATTTTCAGAACTTTTGCTGTTGTCATTCCTTCACAAAATATCAATCTTTCTAAAATGCCCAAATATTGGGGCACTTTTTTGACTCTATAAACTCATCCTCAAATGATCACATCTAATTATAGACACATATATCTACTGACCAATGTTCACACCCAAAGTATCACTCACACATATGTAGCAATGGAGATAAAGAAAAGAAAAGAATTAAGCAAAAGTTTCCAAACCACACACAGGCATGGAAAATGTTTTAGACTCCATTTCCACCCCTATGTTCAAATTTTATTCTACTCCTTGTCTCCAGGATATGGAAAAAACTTCCACATAGCCTTGTTCTTTCTGAAACACATTTTTTTTTATCCCCAAACCTGATCCCTGACACACTTGGTATATGAACCCATAGTCTTACTTGTATGACCCTCAGTTCTGATATTGACTTAATGCACCCCTTGTTCTTTCTCTCTCTCTCTCTCTCTCTCTCTCTCTCTCTCTCTCTCTCTCTCTCTCTTCCCTCTCCTCTGCCACCACCCACAATAAGCCCTGGCTCTTCTAGTTTTCTGGTCACTCGGGAATCTTTGAAACACAGGGACAGATTGCTGAGTTGGTGCAATATCAAAGTTTACCCTGTTTTAAGTACATCACTCCTCCACTTCCAAAAGAATATTTCACAGTCATCCCATCACCCCAATTCCTTTTGCTTCTATTAGATACTTACTATAGTAGTTAGAACACTTAAATATGCTTGTAGTTCTAAGGAATAAATCATGGCAGCAAAACTGCAAAGGCCTTTGTGTACTCTTACAGATAGTTGAATATCTCAACTACTAGAGCAATTTTGGAGAATCAGACTTGGCAGTTCACTTCGATTTGCTACAAGCTATCAAACTCAAGTATTATTCATTTCTGTTAAGTTTGCACCTCTACATCTTATCTCTGTTTGCATACTATTGTACACAAGCTTTAGGCACTGACAACTTTGATCCTACAGCACTTCTCCCACATCACAATAGAGATTACTTAATCTCTAGGTGTCATCACCTTAGAATTCTCAAGAGAAATAAAAAGAATTATAACAAAGAAAAATCAGAAAAACAATTATATTTCCATTTTATAAAACACCTCTCTGCTCATACTGTGAGGCACTTAAGAAGAATATTGTATTGAGGAGTTACTAAAAGGTAGTTAAAGAGACAGTAGAGTTAGTTGAAAAATAAAGATTTAGTAGTGTAAAAGGAAAAGGGTGGAGATTGGGAAATTGGAGTGGATCTCAAACAAGGATATAGTGAATTCAGGATCTTGGATTAGGGCATAGTGAGGATTCACCTGCAATGAAGCCAAGTAGCGAGGGTTCACCCCAGTGGCCGAAGGCCACCAATGCAGCTCTCCAATATGCCGATTTGCCGATTATATAAGCTACACGTTCGCGTTCTGTCACATCTTGTCACACTGAACCCGCACACATTGGAAGCTCTTTCGTGTGTGCGGTTGTTAGCTTTTGTTGTGGCATTAGGAGAAGCCTGCGATGGGCATATCCGGACTTCTTCCCCTGCTCAAGTCTGTGCAGAAACCCACTCATCTTTCCGAACTCTCTGGAAAGACTATAGCTGTGGATGCTTATGTCTGGCTTCATCGTGGCGCGTACTCCTGTGCAACTGAGCTGGTTACCGGGGTGCCAACGACAAAGTGAGTGCAAGTTGGCATAATTTAACGCTGGAACTTTGTACTCCTGCCTGGTTCGTGTCTGGTGATACTGATGCTCCATCACAGGTATGTTGACTACGCCATGCATCGTGTGCGATTGCTCCAGTATCACAAGATCACACCATATGTAGTCTTTGATGGAGGTCCTTTACCTGCCAAGAAAGGGACAGAAGTGGAGCGTAAACGGTATGTGACGTAGTCATCTTACGACTCTACTGGGGAAATTCAGTTAGTTTCTTCTAGTAAACGTGATGAGAGTCTTGATCTGGCAAATATCTTGGCCCGTCAGGGCAAACATAGCCAAGCTCGGGAACGATACGTGAAATGTGTCGATATCACACCGCAGATGGCCTTCCAACTTATCAAGGTGTGCAACAATTTTAATTATCTGGTTGTCAATGTATCCATGTTGTTTCCGTCTTCATATGCTAGGCCCTCCGCGTCGAGAACATCCCATACGTAGTCGCCCCTTACGAAGCCGATGCCCAACTCTTTCATCTTGAAGCAACGGGGATCGTTGATGGGATTCTGACAGAGGATTCAGATCTCCTTGTATTTGGAACCCAGCTGCTTCTCCTGAAGCTCGATCCGTCTACGGCAATGTGCACCGCCATTGCTGCCAACACGCTTGCTTCTAATTCTTCGTCAGATCTTCCATTACATGGATGGGGCGCGACAGAACTGCGCGAATGTGCTATGATGAGTGGATGTGACTATATTGAAGGTGTGCGGGGTGTAGGTCTCAAGACGGCATCAAAGTATTTGAGGAAGTGGGGTTCCGTCGGGAAGGCTTTGCGAGCTCTGAGGATGGATGGAAAGATAGTCGAGCAAGATTGGGAGGATCGTATGAGGAAGGCGGAGGTTGGGTTCTTAAATCAGAGAGTATGGGATCCACGAAAGGAGGAAGTTATATACTTGACGGAGCCAGATTGGGCTACATGGAGCGACGAGCGGGAGAAATTTGTTGGACCGTAAGTCAATCAATGTGTGTTTTGTGTGGTAACTCATTATGGCTACAGGCATATTGAGGCAGGAATCGCAGGTGGTGTTGCGCGGGGCGATATTGACCCAATCACCCTCGAGCCCATGGTCGACATCGTACCTTCTTTCCAGCCCAAAAAGCATCCATCACATTCGCGTCCATTGGCACTCAAAGACGATAATAGGCAGAATATGGCGGATAACAACAAAACTACATTGGGCAAGAGTTCTCTGCTCCGGTACTTCTGTTAGTTCCAGATTCTCATTTTAAACCCCGCGGAACCTCCTCATTATGATTATCTAGCTAAGAATTCCAAGAGCACCAAGGCGGGAGGTGTAGTGCCATCTCTTTCCCCCACAATGCAAGTCGGTCGCGCCAGCGGTAAAAGGACGCTTGCAGGACAGTATGATCACGAAAGACTCACGAAGCGACGAAGGTTAACTGTTGGAGACGCCGTCGAGATCTCTGGTGAAAACAGCAAATTTTTTGCTCCGGTACATGTGGCTCCATCTTCATCGCAGATATCCATCCCAGTAACGTTCGACGATGACAAGGAGAACCTTGAGGAGCTCGAACACTCGGACAGGATCTACGATGAACATGAATTCCCTGTGATGGAAGTAGTGAGTATGGTAGAACAGGAGGAAGGTTACCTGAGTCCACCAATTTCAAGTCCAGGATGCATAGCGATCGGAGATGTTGCAATAAGGCACGCAACTCCGGATTTCTCTTCGCCGCTCCAATTGCGGACATATCCAACACTCTCCCAGAAGCGTGGGGTGGAATCTCAGCTTAGTCTGCGTCATAGTGGGACAGGTAACAATCTGGTTTCTGTCTCACGGGAAGCGGAATACAAGACCAGAGACTTGCTACAGAGTTCAGACGATAGGATTACAAGTCCACCCACAGCATCAAGTCGAAAGGCGAAGGTATTAAATATAGCCAAGATAGAACATGATCGAGCTCAAATAGCCGAGCTCATGGTACGCGATGCACAACGTGCAGCAACACCTCCGCAGAGTGCCTTCACAGTTGATCTGCGCCACATATTTAGAAGCGACACCGACGTTTTAGTCCCCAGTCCTGTTACTACGCTGGACGATGAACCAATGCAGTGCACAAGGCGCGACGATATCGAAGACGACGAGGCGGAGATTGTGATGCTGCAGAGGCAAAAAAGCGTGGCAGCAGGATGGGAAAAGAAGTTTTCCAGCGCCCAAGGACGGGCAGGACGTAACTCTCAAGACAAAATTCGCGAGCCTACCCCTATGAACACTCTGATCATGAAAGGGAATGCCAAGGTCAACTTTACCGTTTTATACATCTCGTAGGGGTATGGTACTGACTTTTGTGTGAATAATAGGCACAGTCCAATTCCTCTTTTCGTAGACGCGAGACCATTGCTACACCGTTCCATCCTGGACTGCCTCGACAAGCCAGCGCGGCACATCGATCACAATCACTTTCGCTGATTGGAAAGCAGAGGCCGACTTTAGTGCGCCTCGCTTCCGGTTCGGCGACGCCTCGAACAGGAAGCGGGCCAAAGGACGTGATCGATTCTCCAGATCTATCAATATCTCCGTTCAATACCCCCTTCGACGACCTGGGCACGGCCCAGATAGGCTCGAGCACCGTAAAGAAGCTTCAGGATTACAGGTTCAGATAGAACTATTTTGGGAATATAGGATCAACTTTCACTGATCCCGACGCATTTGTCAAAGGATTTACAGAGCAGCATGAACACATGAGGAAGTCGGTATTAAAAGGCAACGTTTTGTATATCGTATATTAAGTTCGTAGGCTGTATTTACTGCCAGTTAAAGGCAACTTTTAGCTATAATGTAATATGTGTAACAGCTGGTTAAATGCAGGAGCTGATGAGGGCCACGATTGAGAAAAACAGCCATAACAAATCAGTAGGGAAGCCTGTTTCTGAAAGAACAGAAAAGTCACTAAACCATGTGGAATATGAAGGCCATTTCCATGGAGGGTGATTAATGGAAAACTTCTCAAAGTTTGGTGGAACCATTTAACAACTCATAAAAATTATAGGGCATCTACCAAATTTTGGCTCAGGTATATAACAGACTATGACACAACAATGTGAAACCCTGAAACTGAGAAAACTGTGAGGGCAACACTGAATGACAAGGCCACAACCAAAGATGCTCAAGGAAAAGAGAGCCGATAGAGAACAATGCCCAGCTGGTACAGCAGATATCCTCAGTAAATAGCTCAGCTACTACTAAATACATGATACTCACCTGGTACAGTAGATATCCTCAGAGATCAAGCCAAGGAGAAGCACCATACCAGATGAAACCCTAAGCCCTAGTGGGCACTTATCACATAATCAGAGCGGACATGGAAAACAAAATAGGAGAACCCTGATATCACCCCCCTCTCAATGCAAGTCGTCCTGACATGCATACCCATCTAGAGTTTCAGCAGCATATCCCTGCGATAAATTCCCTCACTCTCTGCCATACAGAGGTATGTGGAGGAGATGGAATCTCAATCTGGAAACCCTCTTGTGAGTTGTAGACGTTGAGGGTGATACTATTATAGGGAGGTATGAGTGCTGGATATCTTCAGAAATGTGCCTCTCATACTGTCTCCCCTGTGGCATTTGTCCTTGTGTTCCCAGTGTACCCCTTGTAGGTGTATGCTGTGAAGGAATGTTGAGGGAAAACTGGGTCACCTGGGATATAGGTCTGGCAATAAGGATGGTTGGGGTTTCAAGGATGCCATCGGGGAAGCCATGCACATGGGGGTTTAGTGGGTATGGAGTGAAGGCTTTCTTGTGATTGATCGAGGGACCACTTTGATTTTAGTGTATTCTTCAGTGGTTAGAGGGGAAAGGACTCGGGTGGTGACATGATAGTGGACATAGAACTTGTGAGATGTTAGGCAAGATAAGGGTGACCATGGTTTATATATATGGCTGCAAATGAATTGAAGGGACTTAGTAATGTCACATGTTGAGGTCCTTCCCAGTGTCCAATAAAAGAGAGCTCACCTAGGGGGTTCAGTCCAGTTTTCATAAGGCTGAAAGGGGAGAGAGGTGTATAGGGTGGCTGAGATGCATTTGGGAGGCCTGGGGGTTTCGCCTATGAAATTCAGAAATTAGTCTTTTTGACCCTGTGACATCTTCAGCAGGTAGCCAAAGGTCATTGGCAACTCCATAGCCCTTCCAATGTATGAGGTACTCTAATCTTCTTCAGAAGATCCTGCTGTCCAATACTGCCTCTACTTTATACTCTTGTGTCCCATCTCATATTACAGAAGGTGGGGAAGGTGGAGCATGATGTTTAAGTATGGGATCCTTCTCATAGGGGTGAAGGAGGAGACAGAGAAGACAGGGTGAGTGTGACCAAAGAATGGGGGTAGCTCCAGACCATATGCATTGCATGAGACAACCTTGTTAACTGTGTAGGGACCCAACCACTTGTGATCTAGTTTCTTCATTGGTCTAGTTGTTGTAATGTTTTGACTTTGTCTCCAAGTTTATAAGTGGGAGCTGTGAAATGATGAGCATCATAGAAGTGTGCCATGTCATCAGCTGCCTTTGATAGGGCTGAGTGTGTCTCATCTGTAGCTGCTTCCATGCGGGTGGTGAAGTCCCCCAGTGCTTCAAGTTTGGTCTCTCAAATTGGTTCTAGTCCAAGCCTTGGATGTTGACCATTGTCAAGCATAAAAGGAGTTGTTTAGGTAGAGGAGTACATTCAGTTGTTGTATGCAAACTCTGCAAGAGAGATCCACTCAAACCAATCATCCTGGCACTGATTGATGAAGTGCTTGAGGAATTGCTCAATTTCCTGGTTCACTGATTCTGTTTGGCCATCATTTTGTGGATGGTAAGCTATGGATGCTGCTATTTTGATGTTGAGGAGTTTGTTTAGTTCATCCATGAACTGGGAGACAAATTGGGTATTACAGTCACTGATGACTTCCTCTGGTAGTCCATGGAGTTTTTACACATGGTCACAGAAGAGTTGAGCAATTCCTACTGAGTTAACATTGGAGATTGGAGGTAGTGGGGATAATATGTGCACATTTGGAAAGGTGGTGATGTGTTCACCTTAGGTTTGATATCTAAAGCCTGTGAAAGTCTCAAAGAGATGAGCCTTTGGGAACGTGAGAAAAAATAGAGACAAGTACTGGTACTGGCTGCAACAAGAACTGAGACGAGACGAGAGCTGAAACAATAATAACTAGAAAATAGGGACCAAGTTAACCCTATATCAACAAGACAAACAAACTTTCCAGGCTCTCTATAGAGTGGCTAGGCTGAAACCAACTGGTATTTCAAATCTAAAACTAAACTACTTATACTAATTCATTTATTTTAGGGCAAGCACTTTTCAGGCAGCTATTGTGTTTCTACTAACTAAAAGTAACCAAATTCTTATCTAAGATAACAAAACCTGCATGCAACGGTCCTTTCCTCAGATGGTGTCTAGTGCAGTCGTTTGAGGGACACAGCTGTTGTCTATATCATGAATCTGTAAGTAGGATTATTTGTTTGTCTTCCTTCCCACAGGATTGGATTAGTTATGGGATATTGCAACAGTAGTGGTCATTAGATGACTATAACTGTGTTAGTATCCAAACCTAATTCTCTTCTTTGTATAAGAAGACATCAAATGATTCCTTGACTTCTTCACTGCCTAGTACTTGAAGAAGGGGTTTTGTGATTGGAATACCGTGTTTGATAATAATCCTCTGGCAGCTATTACAATTTTAGTATCCTATTACAATACCAATACTTTATGCTGGCAGTAGGTGATGTCAATAAACTTGATGAGTCTTGTGACTGTGACATGTGACGTGATGTATGTGACAGTTCCATGTGACAGTAACACATGACATGTGATGTAGTCTAGAACATTCTAGACTATTCTTGAACTTGCTTGCTTGACTTTAACTTGGACTGGACTCAAGTATAAAACTTGACTTGTTGAACTTGAATTGTTATTTTACAGAGAGAGGCAGAGGCTTTTATATACATGTCTACAGCAATGATGCAAGGACGATGCAAAACAAAGCAATAGAGGTGCTTGGTAAGAATAGGGGTGGTGCATGACAAAGCATGAGAACAAAAAGTACAAGAAAGGAATCAAGAAAGAAGTATCTGACAAAGCAGATAAGCAAGAATGTGTCAGGATAGGGAAAAGAAGTGTGGAGTGGGAATATTAGTACAAGAATAGAATGTTAGTTAGTAATGATGAGAAAAAGTTATCAAACATGGAATAAGGCAAAGGTCAGGTGAAAAAGATAATGTGTCAGATAAAAGAACAAAAGAAATGTCCACCAATAATATTCCTCAACTTGTCCAATGTCTCCTAAGTGAATTGGATATAGAATATGTCACTGTGTCATCCAGGAGGATTGATGAATCAGAGACAACACAGGCTCCAAAGGCTGTTCATGAACCTTTCCATGAATGGCTGACGAGTAGGGTGGAAAATGTGATCCTTCTGGATTCTATGCTGAAGAGTGAGTTGAATGGACAGGGGAGGATATTCTGAGTATGGTCTGGCTTCCGAGGTCGATTGAGGTGTGGATATATGATGTAGTGGTTTTGAATGAAGGTGACAGACAAACAACAGGGGTCATGTCTCACCTTATTTAAGCAGAGTTTCTTTGCCTGTCACTACCATTGCAGTTGAGACTAAAATACAAACAATGGTATCTTCATTCACTTCTACATAGAATACACAAATAAGCCTGCATTGCAGAATCCAACAAATGGCTTAAGTGAAGCCTGTTTTTTTTTCCAAATACTCATGACACATGCCTTCTGAAATTCATGGTGTACAATGGGGCTACAGCTTCTACAAATTGCATGGATGCATATACAGATCTGTATGCATATGAACTTACAGACAATGAGAAGCAGTTGATCTCGTTTTTTTGTGACATTAGCCATGCTTTCAAGTGCTCATTCTCAGTCCCTGTGGGGAAAAAAATGGAGGATTTTTTCCACTAAGAAGATATAACCAGGGAAAGGAAGAGGCATGGAGGGATGTACATTCCAAAGCCTTGTTGACATTTAAAAAGAGCTCCACACCATCTTCACGGAAAAGATCTACATTTTCCAACACCTTCCTGACCTCAGAGTTGAGCATGAAGCCACATAATATGCAAATAATGTCTCTCCCTGCGAGGAGCCTCTGTACTCGCATGAAAGCTTCAGCTTATGAGAGATCCACATCTGCAACAAGGGAAAGATCCATGATGAGGAAGCAGATTGGCCTGCTCTTCCATGAGGGTGAGTCAACCAGCTGCGTTATGCATGTTTTGACTTGGGTGATGGTTCCAAAGAATAGGTGGCCTGATGGATGAATGAACAATCATAACCATAATCATAGTTAGGAGGAGTTGCTATTGATGAAACATCAATTGTCAAGTACCTTGAAGTTTCATAATTATGGTCTGCTTTGCCACATTGTGAATGTACACACACTGTGTGCTTGGTCTTTGCACAGTCAAAATCGCAGAATCTCCAATGTATAAAGCACAAATACTCCTGGATTGGCTATTCTAGACCACCAAAGAAGACACCTAGAAAAGTTTGTGGTGGGGTAGGGAGGAAGTAGCAAACATTTGTGTGAGCAGCTGAATGAAATCCAAATTGAAAGATGTACAACTGACAACAATCTCAAAAAGAACACCAATGACGAAATCCCACAGCATCATGCACACCATGAGACTCACAATGGTGATGTATTCTGCTCTGTGCATTAAAACATCATGCCTAGCCACTAGACTCGGCTATGTGAAAACTAGAGAGCAATGTCTTCTTAGTTTTATTGAACCCTTGTACTATGCACTGGTAAAATCATGGTTATTCATTATTTATTTCTAAACTGAATAACAGCCATAGGAAAACAAGTTTCATTATTTCATGTAGCCTACGGTGCCAAAGTAATTAGGGTTAGGGTTTAGCTTAAGACAGCTCTCTTGCTTTAACCAGGAACCAATAAAAAAAATAACAAGTCACCTTGGTAAATGATATACAACCTATATGATCCACTGATGATCAAGAGAAAAATTGGAATTGGGTGAAAAATTGGATTACTAAGCAACAGGGTACACAAGTATCCAGAGTGGAGAGATTGACATTTTGCAATGCACCCACAAATTGAAAACACTATTTATTTATGTTAACCATTCCTAGACCCAGCATCCACATTCAGGTTGCAAGACCCCAGGGATACGCTTGATTTCCCAGAAGGTTATCAAATTTGTATACTAGGATATGGTCATTAGAGTTGGACATTGAAAAGTAAACAACTTGTAATGACACCATGGGAATGGCTTACATAAAGTGTATTCATGAGAACGGGATATGGCCCATAAGAACAAACAGCAGATTATGTGGGGGGGTCTAATATAAAAGACCTCTTCTCCCTTATGGGGAATCAGTAATTGAGCATTCCAGAGTATAATTTCTTAATTGAGTTCTTCATTAAAATAGTTTGTGTTACAAGTGATCAGTAACTCCAAGGTCTAATTGAAGTCTGAGCAATTAGATCAAACATGAAGTAAAGGTGGGTCTGAAACAAGTTTGAGGGCAACCGGGGCTTCAAGCCCAAAGGTCCAAAGATTTGGGGATTGGGCTTGTACAGCTAGTATGGCAGTATCATTGTCGAATTTGGAGAACACAGCATGCATGTTCTACATGACATCTGTTGAACCCAAAACTGTACAATATTTCCATCAGATCTTCATACCACTCCCTGCCAGACTGGTGTAGTCTGTAGATGGCTCATTCTAGCCATATCACCTTGTCCTCATGTCCAGGGGTTTTGAAACCTTTTGGTTGACACATGTGGATCATTTCTTTGAGGTTGGCATTGAGGTAGGCTGCATCAACATCTGGTTGTTTGTCTTCCCAGTCATTCCTTACCACAATAGATGTGATCACACAAATGGCTGTAAGTTTGGCCATTGGTAAGAAAGTCTCAGCATAATTGACACCCTCTATCTGAGGGAAACCCTGGGATATCAGCCTTGCTTTCCTAGAGCTTACTTTACCATCTTTATCTAGCTTGTATCTTAGGATCATCCTGCTCCTGACAACATTGGCATTGGATGGTGCAGTGACCAGTTCTCTGGTTTCAAGATGTTCATGTTGTGCAAGCTCTGCCCATATAGATTCTTCCCATTTGGGCCAGTCTTCTTGTTTCATTGTGGCTTCAACACTTGGAGGGTCCTTGATTAATAAGAAAATAAATTGGAATTTTATCTATTTTATTTTGTATTTGTTTTTTGCTTTTAGTTGATTTTATTCAAGTTCTTTGAGGCAAGCTTTAGGCGCTTGATTTGATAATCTAACTGAAAGTCTATAGTGATGCAGGGGATGTGCTGACGCAGGAGCAAAGTGTCAGCACTAAAGTTCGCATACACTGATGCGAGCTTGTAACAGAGATAACAGTGTAAACTTAACAAAATTGAGATATCGGTTGAGTCCAATAGATCACTTAAAATGAAAGCAAATGGCCGGTGACGATTTGCTAACAAAGAAGTGGTTGTAGAGATATAGAGCGATTGATTCAGATAACAGGAGAGTTTGTGGAGTTTTACTGCCCTGGATTGTGATGAGAATTACAAGCGTATTTAAGTGAAAAGCTATCTAGTGATTGCTCATTGTGTTTCCAAGAAAAATAATGGGGCGATGGAACGGTTCTGGGGTTGCAGTCTACATGAGGGGTGGAATGCACAAAAATGTACTAAGACTTGTCTAAAGCATCTGAAACCGATCAGTATGCTGTAGGAATTACAGATCATGCATTTAACAAGTATATTCAGCAGAAAGAACAAAGAAAAAGATGAAGAAAACATCTGAAACTCCATTTCGAAGCTCTGGGTGCTTGTTTAAATGAAAAGGAAGCGATTGGCTTCATTTGGGGATTGGTGACAATAGGGGCGAGTCAAAATAGAAGATATGTTGCCCTATGTGTGATTGGATGTGTTTCAGAGCCATGTGGGGCTCCATGGGTGGCTATTTGAGCCTGTTTGTGTCTGAAGCGCATATATGTGCACATTCGTGTTTGCATGGCCTCAGGGATGTATCGCCGGTTGAGTCTAAAAATGTAAACAAAATATATTCTAAGGCTTCAAGCCTTGAATTGAAATTGGTGATGTTTTATGTTGTTTTTCTGGTTTTATTCTAGGCAGCGCCTCTGATGCATCAGTAGATTATGTAATCCATAATCGCACAACAGCTAGATAAATAATAACATTTATCTGGTCTAGTATGCTTTCCATTGCCATATAGAGTTCCTTGTCAAGGTCCCCAGAGCTGAGAGTGGTGGTGGCTAATAAGAGATAAAATGGAAATTTTTATTTGATTTATTTGATTTTATTTGAAGTGTTTTTTTTTGATCTTTTGTTCAAGTTTGCTTGAGGCGGCTCTTAAGCGCCTAAAATGTAATCTAAGCGAGATGTGAATTCTAGCGCAGGTGATGCGCTGATG
Organism: Ramaria sp. MG151; assembly: GCA_003314545.1. Taxonomy (NCBI): domain Eukaryota; kingdom Fungi; phylum Basidiomycota; class Agaricomycetes; order Gomphales; family Gomphaceae; genus Ramaria; species Ramaria sp. MG151. Next base: position 55 of record QMFG01002391.1, on the reverse strand, counting down.
CGGAAGCAAAAAGTAAGCGCTTAAAGTTCGCGTACAGTGACGCGAGCTGTAGATA
>QMFG01002388.1:1415-12237 GCA_003314545.1 Ramaria sp. MG151 | reverse complement strand
TGCTCAATAATCAGTATTGCAATGTGATATTGCAAGTAGATTGTATATGAACACTCACGTAGCTGTGCTATAGTTTCTCTGTAACTCTGCTAGTCTGTAACGAAAGTCTGCAGGTCCAGTTACTTTGCCAATATGTAGGAAAGTTACTTAGGACTTAGCGATTGCAGAATTGAATTAATAGTATAAGTGATTATGCTATTGATTCAATTGCTTGCTAGATTTATATTCCACTCACCTATTCTGTATCTAGTTTTCTACTGTATTTGATGTTTTTGTATTTGAGGATTTCTAGCCACTACTTCGGTAGTGAAGCTAATATAGCCGTGTTCTTCGGAACACTAATGGCTGACTAATCAAGTCTTCGGACCTGATTACTCAAGCAGACTTCGGTCTAGCTTGGTTGAAGATGTGGGAACACACTTCTGAGGCTTTTCGAGATAAAATGTTGTTATTCTCAAGGCAGGAGAAGCCCTCCTTTTATACCTTGTGGAGCAAGGATTACTAATGTACAGGAACATTCTATCTATAAATAATATGGAAAATAGTAAAAGTTTATGGAATACTCTGGTACCTTCTAACCAATCAGATCTCCTGGCACTTGAATCACATGTTAGCAACAAGGTCATGTGTTGCATCATCTAGGCATGCCAGCCAATCAGATCCTCTGGATCTTGGATCACATGTCACTTCCTGAGTCATGTGTGTAGTCATGTTTCTGGTTCCTGACTCAGAAGTGCTGTCTTCCAATCAGAATCCCTGGATCTTGAGTCTAACTGAGTCATGTTTTATTCACATGACTCCATTTCTGGGCTTGGCTGGCCTTGCACCGCTTTTGTACTGCCATGCACAATTAGGTGTTGTCATGGTAACATGGCTGATTAATTGTTTGTGCTGATCCAAACAATGAGTCAGCCTGTGTGGCACTTTATGACTCTATTTCAATCTGAGCTGCTGGACCTGAAATGGAGCCATTCTGCCAGAGTTTGTGGGTGCCAGTTGATTTTGGGAGCTGAGTGTGAAATGAGGCCGCGCGACGGTGAAAGCGTCGCGCGCGTCGGAGTTTGAATTAGCGCGAGTGAATTACGAGTGAAGTGCCGGCCAGGGAAAATGTATTTCGAAAGGCCGGAAAAATATCAGAAAGATCCGGAAAAATAGTCCATTTATAAAGAGACGTTTGGATGGTACAGAGTCTTCTTTACTCTATTTTTGTGATTTTTTAAGCAATTTTTACCAGAATAAGCAATATTCTTGAGCAACATTTGGAAAGAATTCATTTTTTAGGTGATCCCCAACACTAGCATTCTATGCAGTGACTCTTCCTTGGTCTCCCTTCCTTGGTCTCCCTTCCTTGGTCTCCCTTCCTTGGTCTACCTTCCTTGTCACCAGCATTCAACGCAGTGACTTCCCTCTTCCTTGGTCTACCTTCCTTGGTCTACCTTCTGTGTCACCAGCATTCTATGCAGTGACTTCCCTTTTCCTTGGTCTACCTTCCGTGTCACCAGCATTCTACACAGTGACTTCCCCCTTCCTTGGTCTACTGTCCGTGTCACCAGCGTTCAATGCAGTGATTGCCATTGTTCATTCCCACCTGTCATAACCTCTCTACACTGCAGTTGCCCATGTAATCATCTGGCCTCCTTCACATTTCATAGTCAGAGCCAGGAAATTTTGCTTGCGGCTTAACTTACAGACAATGTCAAGCAGTTTATCTCATTTTTTCGTGACATTAGCCATGCTTTCAGGTATGCATTCTCAGTCCCTGTGAGGGAGAAAATGAAGGAATTATTCTGCTAAGAATATATATAATTCTAAGCTGAATAACACCCATAGGAAAAAGAGTTTCATTATTTCATGCAGTCTACGGCGCCAAAGTAATTAGGGCTAGAGTTTAGCTTAAAATAGCTCTCTTGCTTTAACCAGGAACCGATAACAAAAAGTAACAAGATGCCTTGGTAAAATGATATACAACCTATATGATCCACTGATGATCAAGAGAAAAGAGTGACAGGTGAAGGAGAAAAATTGGAATTGGGTGAATGTTTATATTATTAAGCAACAGGATACATGAGTATCCAAAGTGGAGAGATTGACTTTTTGCAATCCACCCACAAATTGAAAACACTATTTATTTATGCTAACCATTCCTAGACCCAGCATCCACATTCAGGTCGCAAGACCCTGGGTATACACTTGATTTCCCAGAAGGTTATTAAGATTGTATACTAGGATATGGTCATTAGAGTTGGACATCGAAAAGTAAACAACTTGTAATGACACCGTGGGAACGGCTTATATAAAGTGTATTCATGGGAACGGGATATGGGCCGTGAGAACAAACAGCAGATTATGTGGGGGGTCCAATATAAAAAAGAACCTCTTCTCCCTTCGGGGAATCAGTAACCATGTGATAAAGAAAAAATGAGAGTTCGGGTTACAGGTTCCAGGGTCTGGGTTTGGCAGAATAGGCAGAGTGAAACTCAGTGACAATTTTGGATGCATGCTCAAGTTCAGTTGCAAGGATCCACAATGTTTTTTTGTTGGTGCCTTCATAAGCAGCCCATTGGACAAGATATAGGAGGCTGCAGAGCCTTTGGTGTTTGTCTAACTTTGAGTCGAGGATTTCGGAAATCTTGTACTCAGGTTCACCATCGATCTCGATGGGTGGTGGCAGAGGTTCAATTTGGTTCAGGAAGGTGTTCAGGATCGAAGGTTTGAGCATAGAGACATGGAAGACCAGGTGGACTGCATGCATGCTGCTGTTAGGGAGCCGTAAGGTGTAGGAGTGCAAGCTGGGTCACCTGAGGACTTCGAAGGGGCTAAGATATTTTTCAGTGAGCTTCTTCAAGGGTTGGGTGGTGCAGAAGAATTGTGCTTTCACAAAGGTGTGGGAACCAATCGAGAACTCGGGGGCTGGGAGCCTTTGGGCATTGGCCAAGACCTGTAGCAAGATTGAGCCAGTTTGATTTGCTCTTTCAGTACCTGGTGTAATTGGTCGAGGTTGATTGCAAAGTGTTGGGCCCAAGAGGAGGCGAGGTCTCAGTGTTAAGAACTGAATCATAGTGGAGGCAGAGTTAGGTTTGGGACTCAAAGTAGAGTCGACCGAGGTTCAGGGTCAGGTTGCCGAGGAGGGCCGAGGCTCGGCGAGTGGGTCGAGTGGGACTTGGCTTCAGCTTATGTGCTGTGCCAGCTCAGAGTCCTGTCCCGTATTTTGGACGAGGCCCGAGGTCACCCGAAGTTCAGGCGTGACCTTAGTGAAGGTGTCAGAACCCATCCCCGACCGATTCCTGAGACCTCGGGCCCCTGGGCCCGAGACCCCAACCATCACGTTTCACCTAATTATACTTCATGTTTGATCTCTTCCCTTCATAGCTTACAGCCCTGACCTCGGTCACTCAGTCACAGGTCCCCGAACCCTCTCGTATATAATTCGCTCATTCATGTACATGATAATCAGTTCTGATATCAACTAAGATACCCCAATACACCTTGCTTAATCTTTATGCTCCTTCGTCCCTTTCGTTAAGGTCACGCCCGAACTTCGGGTGACCTCGGGCCTCGTCCGAAATATGGGACAGGACTCTGAGCTGGCGCAGCACATAAGCTGAAGCCAAGTCCCACTCGACCCATTCGCTGAGCCTCAGCCCCCCTCAGCAACCCAACCCTGAACCTCGGTCGACTCTATATTGAGTCTCCACCTTCACTCTGCCTCCGCTAAGATTCAGTTCTTAACAGAAGGGAGCAAAGGAGCATAAGGATTAAAATAGGATGTATTTGGGTATCTTAGTCAATATCAGAACTCACTGTCATGTACATGGATAAGTGACTTACATATGAGAAGGTTCGGGGATTGGTGACCAAATGACCGAGGTCAGGGTCGTAAGCTACGAAGGGAAAAGATCAAACATGAGGTATGAATAGGTGAAACGTGATGGTCAGGGGTTTGGGCCCAGAAGCCCGAGGTCTCAGGAATCAGTCGGGGATGGGTTCTGACACTCAGTCCAGGTGGACTGAAATGTTCAGGTGGTATCCCTTGTTTGCGAAGAATGGTGATATGCCTGCGGTGGCACTCAGGGCATTGTTGTAAGCAAATTTGGCGAGTGGAAGTAAGTCTGCCCAATTGTCCTGTTGGTAGTTACTATACACTCAGGTATTGTTCCAACATTCGGTCTGACGATTGCCCTTGGGGTGATAGCCTGAGGTGAAGTGAAGCATCATGTCTAAGGCTTTACCCAATGATTTGAAGAAGTGGGAGATGAACTCTGAACCTCTGTGTGAGGTTACGTGTGAGGGTATGCTGTATTTTGAGAAGACGTGTAGGACAAAGATCTTCGTGAGGTTGGCCAAGGTGACTGTACTGGAGGTTGGAATGAATATCGCTTGTTTTGTTAACCGGTCAACTACTACCAGGATTGTGGTGTAGCTGGAGGACTGAGGCAGCTGTTCAATGAAGTCCATGGATGTTGAATTCCAAGGTTGTTCAGGGATAGGGAGCTGCTTGAGGAAGCCATAGGTCTTGTGACGTTGGGGTTTGGAGCATAGACACATAGTGCAAGACTTGCAGAACTCATTGACCGAGGTTCTAAGTCTGGGCCATGTGTATTCGCACCAAATTGCAGATAGGGTCTTGTTCTGACTGCAGTGTCCTGAGAGTATGTGGTCATGCTTGTACTGAAGTACTCGGAGCTGAAGGTCTTCGGCCTTGGGAATGTAGATTCAGCTGTTGTGTCTTAGGAATCCATCTTTAGATCAAGTCCATCTTGGGTCGGAGGTGTTTTCAAGGTGTTTTAAAGCCTCAAGGTCTGAGGGCAGATGAGCTTTAATGTTAGCATGGAGTTTTTTGAAGTCTATGATGAAGTTTGCATGAAGCAAGGGCAGGATCAAGGATGTAGATTGGAGTGACTTGGTGATTTGTTTAGTTGTGAAGATTGGCCGAAGGTTCTGTGGGTTAATTGTCATGTAGTCATTACCCCCCTCTTTAAGGTAGACATCCCATCGTCTAGCTAAAGCATCAGGTTTTTCACTGAGCTTTCCCAGTCCAAAGTGAATGATGAGGTTGAATTGCAACAAGTGTTCGGACCATTGGGCCTGTCTTCAGGTGAGCAGTTTTGTAGTTGAAAAGTATTCCAGGTTTTTGTGGTCAGTGACAATGTCAATAGGAGCCCCTGGGCCCTCCAAGTAATGTCACCAACATTTGAAGGCCTCAAAAATTGCTAACATCTCCTTGTTGTGGACGTCATAGTTGAGTTCGGCACCTGAGAATGTTCAGGAGTGGAAAGTGATCAGGTGTATCTTGCCATCCAGAGTGTAGGTTGACAGGATGGCAGTGAGGGTGTAGTCCAAAGCATCGGTTTCCACCACCAGTTGTTGGTCGGGGTCCCAATGCATGAGGATTGGGGCCAAGGTGAAGGCTTGTTTCAGGGTTTCAAAAGCCATCCTGCATTCGTCTGCATTCATCTGAGAAGTGCCAAATTGTACCCTTTTGGGTGAGTTGGGTGAGTGGTACGGTGATTTCTGAGTAGTTAAGAATGAAATGCCAGTAGAAGTTGGCAAAGCTGAGGAAGGATTGGATATCTTTTACCTTCCAAGGCTTGGGCCAGTCTCGGATGACTTGTATTTTGTCCTCGGCCATCATGAAGCCTTTGGACGAGAGGATGTATCCAAGGAATTCTATGGTATATTTGTGCCATTTGCATTTCTTAGCTTTTGCATAGAGGCTATTTTTTCGGAGCCATTGGAGCACTTCACATACATGCTTTTTGTGCTCAGCAAGTGTGTAAGAATCAATGAGGATGTCATCAAGGTAAACTACCATGCATTTATCCAACAAATCTCCCAGAATGTCATTCATGAAATGTTGGAAAGCCACAGGCGTGTTCATTAGCCTGAAGGGCATTACTAACCATTCAAAGGACCCATATCGGGTTTAATGCGGCCTTCCATTCATCTCCTTTGGTGATTCAAACAAGGTGATACATGTGCTGAAGATCAATTCTGGTGTAGTACCAAGACTTCTTCAGCACATCGAGTAGGTCCGAGATAAGTGGCAGTGGGTATCGGTCTTTCTTTGTTACCTTATTCAGTCCTCAGAAGTCAATGCATAGTCGGAGCAAGCCATCTTTCTTTTGGACAAAGAGTATTGGCGCCCCATGTGAGGACCAGGAGGGCCGAATGAAACCGATGTTCAGGTGCTTGTCAATGAAGGATCAGAGGGTTTCAAGTTCAGACCAAGAGAGCAAGTAGATCAGGGGTTGAGGCGGTTCAGCGCCATCCTCGAGAGTGATCCTGAGATTGTAGGGTCAGTGGGGTGCCAAGGTGTCTGCCTGAGACTTAGAGAATACATCCCCAAAGTGGTGATAGTCTTCATGTACACCCTCCATGTCTGCAGGGGTTGGAAATAGGTTGGCTGAACATGCTCAGAGTTTGGGTGCAGCCAGATTGAGGCAGAAGGTCTCAGATCCCTCTAATTTACAGGTGCGAGCAAATGCAGCTGCATTGATTAGGGCAATGTGAGGAGCCTCAAGTTTTGGGATGGGTTTGGGGGGTGACTTCGGCTTGGCTGTAGCAGTGTGAACTTTGGTTGTTGGAGGTTCAGCCAGACTATCCAGATGAGGTGCTCAGAATGTAATTGTTAGAAGCTGTTCCCGACCGATCCCCGAGACCTTGGGCCTCCAGGCCCGAACCCCAACCATCACATTTCACCTATTCATACCTCATGTTTGATCTCTTCCCTCCATCGTTTACAACCCTGACCTCGGTCATTCGGTCACAGATCCCCAAACCTTCTCGTATATAAGGCCCTCATCCATGTACATGACAATCAGTTCTGATATCAACTAAGATACCCAAATATATTCTACCTCTAATCTTTACGCTCCTTTGTCCCCTCGCTAAGGTCACGCCTGAACTTTGGGTGACCTCAGGCCTTGTCGGAAATACAGGACAGGACTCTGAGCTGGCGCAGCACATAAGCTGAAGCCAAGTCCCATCCGACCTGTTTGCTGAGCCTTGGCCCTCCTCAGCAACCTGACCCCGAACCTTGGTCGACTCTATCTTGAGTCCCAATCTTAACTCTGCCTCCACTCCGATTCAGTTCTTAACAGTAATACTGCCCAATACCCAATCAATCAATGGATTGTAGTGGGTGAGCCAGTTGTGCCCAAGCATGGCTGAACAGGATGAATCTAGCAAAGTGATGTAAAAGTCTATGGAGAAAATGTAGTCAGGGGAGAAGCAAATAGGTAGTTCTACTGCTTCAGTAATTATGGAGTTTGTACTACCATCAAATAATCTAAGTGGGATCGGGTCTATGGATCGGGTCCGGAGGTTATGTCTACATACGAAAGCAGATTCGAGAAAACAATGTGTAGAGCCAGAATCTACTAAAGCTTTAAAAGGAGTGTTCAGAATAGTATCAGAAGACAAATTAACTACAAGAGACATAGGGCTAAAAAGAGCAGAAGCATTAAGTCTAACCTCTATGTTGGCACGTTCAGGGTCAATGCAACCCTCGGGACGTGCAGAGGCCAAACTTTTTCCCTTGGGGACCATAGCTGGGGGTTCAGCTTTGGCTTCTGAGGGCTTGTTGGCCACCTATGCAGCTCAGGCCTTTGCTGCAGCTCTCTGACACACACTAGCTTTGTTGTCCGTACTGCTGCAGACTAGGCACAAGTTCAGGTCAAAGCGACACTGGGGTTCTTGGGGAGTAAGCTTGCCATCTGGCTCAAGCTTACCTGAAAGGTCTGGTGCCTTCGGCTGAGGCGCAGGAGGCTTCACAGCTTCTTTGCCTTTAGCCAAAGTACCTTGCAGTGCCTTCGGGGTCATGTCTGGGGCCAGGGCAGCCGATTTCTCGGTTCAGGGTTTGGCCTTTGATGATGACTGGGTTGTCTCACGAGCAAGCTCACCTCAACGTTCCCAGTAGCATTGGTTGTGTCAGAATTCAATTATCATGGATAAATGTTATAGATGAATGTAGTGTTAGTAATAATGCTCGAAAATGTTTCAATACTAATAGAATGATATTTGAAAGCAAATAGAAATCCTACAGTAAAAGCAAATGGCTTTCGGAATGTCTGCAAAGAGGTGCATAGTTCCAAAGGGATAGATATTCCAAAAGGATTCTATCTCATGGATCGAATGAACCTTCCAGTCCATGTCGATCACAGCCAATGGTCTCACATTCTTTTGAAGTGTATTTAAACCAATGTAGATGAATTTTAGAGTACTTACTTAAATGTGAAGTTGCTGTTCAAGGTAGTTCACAACGAGTTGGCAAGTTGGAGTAGAACAATCAAGTAGATGTACAATAATTGAACTAAGGAATCAGGGATTGGGTTTGGGGATAGATAAAATAAAATGAAACATGTTTCATAACTATCAAAGTTATGAAAGAAGTTTTCTGTAGCTTAGAGACAGAGAGTAACAATAGAATTAGATATAGAGATGGAAATAGTCGTTAGAATAGTTTCCAGAAGTTTCCAGAAGCTGGCCTTGACAGCTATCTGAAGAGTCACACAATTTGGAAAGTTATAGGATGTAATTGCAGTCTGCCTATCTTTTTCTTTATTTACAATTTTCCTCTCTCCCTTGTTCTTTCATCCCTATCACTTTTAATTAGCATACATGTACCTTACCTACCTTCCAACCCTCACAGACTCTTTCCCATTTGTTCTCCTTTCCAAACCATTCAGTATATATACAGATCTCATTACATGTATGTTCCCTAGTTCAATTATTGTATGTCTACTTGTTTGCTTCACTCGAACTTGTTATCTTGTTGTGAACTATTTCAAACAAAAGTCCTTGGATGAATAAACCTTTGAGTGAGTGCCCAAACAGCATTGGCAATAGTCTAGACACCTTTTGAAACAATATAACATTGTGGACTGTGACTAATGTGGACATGAGAAGTCTATTTGGGTCACAAGATAGAATCCCTTCAGAAGATCTATCTCTTTGGAACTATGCATTCTGTTGCAAATGTTCCAAAGGTCATTTGCTTTTACTGTAGAATCACCATTCATTTTCAAACAATGTTTTCCTATCATGCAACATCTCCAATTGTTTAACTAACCTCGTAACCATCCATAACTCTTATCACTTATGATTCAATTCTGACATGTGCCCTCATAAATTCCCATTGTGAGCTCTAGCAAACTTTAGCTCTTAGAGCCTGTTGTAGTTTTGGGTATATGATATTCACATGACCTATCTGTTGAATAATTGGGTGTGGAAGTGTAGGTAGGAAATAAAAAAAATTGAAGACTGTAGACAAAGATATCACCATACAAAACACTAATATTGATTAACTACTGTAGACAAAGATATCTACTAGACTAGTTAGTTACTCTACTCCAAAAGTAAATAACAATTAGACTCACCACCTCAGCGATACAAAACACTAAGGGGTTTGCCTATGCTTGCCCATGCTACTGTTTAGTTTTTGGTCATCCTTGACTGGGAAATATTAATACATAACTACCTAAATAAAATAGCTCTGTATCTGTAATCTCATCCATAAGCTCGTCAAACCAATACCTCATCAAACCAATAGAAGAAGAGTGTGAGCCATAAATTGAATACATAAGAATGAAATTGACTCAAGGAATTCAGCATATATTCCCTTCTCCTCATATCCAGCATTTAAGCATCTGTCTGGATATCTCAGGAGATAGGTATATGCACCTCCAAATAATTCCACAACACTATCCACATTATGTAAGATAGTTCATTCATGTCTCCTCAGTTGTTTTACTATCAACATGACTGAGCTCCCCATACAGATAACAATAGGATATGGGCTTCCCATCCACACTTTAAAATAATATTACATACTTATCTCTCTTTTCCCCTTTTTCTTCCAGTTATTCCAGTTATTCCCTTTATTCCTTTTACTCCTGCCATCTCTTTAATCATTCTTTTACCTTCTTCCTTTGATCATTACTATACATCTTTCTCTATCTTCCTTTGCTGGCTGTGACTTTCTCATGTCACAGTCACAGTAGCTATACCATTGCTACTTAGGTAAGAGGGTCCTTAGTTCTTTCTCTTCTGGACCTCCCTACCAAGTAAGCATCTCAGCTACATTAGCCTATATATTTACTTCTGGATCTCCCTACCAGTTGTGATTAGCTCTGTGGGTAGGCTTGGGATTAGAGTCCTTGGGTCAGGCCCTGGGTAGGAAGGCAAGGCTGGGTGGTATCCTGCTGTCTAGCCTCCCAGCAGATGCTGGGATCATTATCTGAGTAGGTTGTCCTTATACTATGGACTCTGGATGTATATCAAGGGTCCTGATAGCAAAACCCCAACAGAAACTGCAAAAATTAACAAGTGGACTTAAATGAATAACTGTAAGGGCAACCTACTCAGATAAAGATCCCAGCATCTGCTGGGAGGTCAGACAGTGGGATACTACCCAGCCCTGCCTTCCTACCCAGGGCCTGACCCAGGGACTCTAACCCCAACCCTACCCACAGAGCTAAATCAGAACTGGCAGGGAGGTCCAGAAGTAAATATATAGGTAATGTAGCTAAGTACATGTGAGCTGCTTACCTGGCAGGGAGGTCCAGAAGAGAAAGAACTAAGGACCCCCTTACCTAAACAGCAATGGTATAGCTACTGTGACTGTGACATAAGAAATCTGTCACAGTCAGCAAAGGAAAAGGATAAAAGAATAGTTAAAAAGGTAGTAGGAGTAGAAGGAAGAAAGTATTGGTATCGATAATATAAAGCTCCTCCCAGGGTCCATGTGGGCCACGCTGAGTCATTAGATCGGAGTTCAATTTCCCACTTCTCAGTCGCATGCCATCTATAATATAAAGCTCCT
>QMFG01002387.1:0-10770 GCA_003314545.1 Ramaria sp. MG151 | reverse complement strand
GACTGTTTTGTCATCTGAGCCTGAGACAATTTGGCTGCCATCAGGGGAGAATGCCACACTATTGACACTGCCTTGATGACCTGTTATAACACTAAGGATTGGTGGCCAATCCATTGCTCTACCAGTCAGAATATCAAATTCATGCTGTAGGTGAGGCTTGTAGTGTTTTGCCAGTATAGATTGAGTGGGTGCAAATGGTAGTGCAGAGAGATAGATATGTGGTATACTTTGAGAAATCACTTCCCAGAATGTGGCTGCAAAATGACTTGCATCTGCTGCAAATGCTGCAAGTGATTTATCCAAATCCTGCCAATATCCTATTAGATCCTATTGTATAACACCAAATACTTAGTAAGATACTCACTCCAATCCATCTGGCAACCTGCCGCAGAACACCTGGCATACTATTCACACTTCCAATTAGGCTCCTCACTTCAAACCAGAAGAGAATGTGATTATAAAAGAAGTCCCTCAGTTTCCATAGGGATTCTTCTTTGACACCAACATCTGACACATCTTTCAGATGGTCCATCCAGAAAGTGCATGCATATAACAAGTAAGATGGTATAGCAGCTATATGTTGTTGTAGATTGATATCTGAGTTGAGACAATAGGATGTCTCCAGCCCACAGATGTTGAACCGCAGCCCCTCTTTGTTATCATTCATTTGATCCAAGCATGCCAGCGCCATGATCTTTGTGGAAGCAACCTTGTCAATGGCAAATTGTCCTGATTGTTCATAGCTTAGCAAAAAATCAGAAACAGACTGGTGACAAACACGGAGAGGTGCTCCTGAGTTGCCAGAAACAATTGATTTCAACCTGAGAACCACAGCCTGGATGGTAATGGGCTTCAGTATCCCAGTTAGGAAGTGATATATATCTTGCAGGTAAAGAGGTGTTTTTGCGAGAACAATCGTTCCAGCAATCAGCTTAAAAGCTGACAGATCTCCAGGGTCTTGAAACAGAGACCGGAGCACAGTATGATAGAGTCTATCAATTCGGTTCCTTCCATGGCCAATATGACCAACAAGTATGTCGTCCAACAGATCAGGGCGCCGCTTCAGCTGCTCCATGGCAACTGTTGCCCAAATAAACAGTCCCTGGGCACTCGTTACCAGCTCCTGAATCTTCTGACCTCCTGGCCATCCAGATGGTAGCAAATTCCCAAACTGTTGATGAATACCAGGAAGGCATTCCAAGATAAATCGATGGATATCGGCAGATGTTTCTGAGCCAACATCATCTCCTGTTTCAAGAGCAATATGCTGTCCAGCAGTTTCTAAGACCGGTCCAATGTCAAGCCGGTCTCGGCTCGTCACAAAAGGTTTGAAGGCTCTGGGGAGGCTAGACCATTTCCTGATTGTAGCCAGAAGAGCCTCCCACTGTGCAGAGAGTTCATCATCACAGCGACATTCATCCAAAGCATCAATGACAACCACAGGCAGGAAGCCTTCCATGGTTTGAGCACATTCCTTAACCGGCTCCTCGATCAAATACCTGAATTGTTCCGCGACGGTGATACGTCCTGGGTCCAAGCTGTGTTTGTTGATGTTGTTGGTGATGCTCTTATGGAATGCACCATGCGCACGCGCAAGGTCGTAAGCAATGCTTCGCCATAGATGCATTGGATTGTTCGAGTCATCTTTGTCACGTCTGAAAAAGAAACTCGGTCCTCGGCGCTGGCCTAGGCTTGCAACCACAGATGCTGCAATGGCCGACTTTCCAGCCCCAGGACTCCCTTTGAGCCAGAAAATGTTCGGTGCTTCATTATCTCCAACCCAGTCCTGGATCTGACCGAGTATCTTCACTCTTGTCCCCTCCATACATGGCCCCGCAGACTCTTCACGAGCGGCAGGATTCAACATCGCCTTAAGCTTTATCCAGTCGATGGAACCTGACCAGAGCAGGCAGTTATTTCACTGGACTTAGGAATCATCATCACTTACTATCTATATCCTCGACTCGAACCACTACCTGCGTTGTTTTTGACTCCTGTAATCTTGCCTTCAAACTCACAAACGTCGCTTTGAACTGTTGGAGCTCCGAAGAAAACTGCGCCTCAACAGCCTTCCCTTGAAATCAAGGTATTCGAGCCAGAGAATGATCTCTCTGGGTCTCATCACTCACCTATCGTTCTCTTTGCCAGGAATGTCCTGGTATAGTCGGAAGCTTCGACAATTGCCTTCATTATATCAATTACAGCGTTCCTGAGCGAGTCGACCTTGATTCTATCCTTGATATCAACCATATCAGAAACCAGTCTCTGCATCTCCTCATTGAGATCCTTCAAGTCCTGGTGGAATGCAGCGTGCGTTTTATACAACTACAGCATCTTGAGTCCCTCATCACCAGAATAAATGCATACATGACACATACCTTGTACGGAACCGACAGAGCCACCACAGCCGCTTTTGCAATGGGATGGATCTGTGGGTAGACTGGGTCAGTGTCCTGGGACGCCGATGAAGTAAAATAACGTACGTCCGAAAGATCTTTGGTAATCCCGACCACACCATCCAGATATTTGGAAAGACCGCCAAATACATCTTGAAGGGCTGAAAGAGCCAGCGTGATGTCGTCGGGAGAGAAGGTGTCAATGAATGTGGTCAGCATTGCATTCGGGCCGTCATCTGCTTCTACCACTTCGGTCGACTACGCGAGAGGAATCAACCGAGTCCATAATCAGTATAACCGTCCGTCACCTAAACTCACCTTCCAAAAACAGGCCAAAGACGCCTTAACCGTCAGTTTGAAATCACCAATCTTCGTGGCAAATTCTGAGCAGTTTTCAAGATCAGATGCCTATGTTGAGTCGCTGCATCAAGAAAACGGTACCTATGTCCTTTCCCGGAGAATTGGAGCATTCACGCAGAAGATCGGTGACATCAATGGGAATCGATGCTGTTACCTTCGCCAGACTGCGGAGAGTGCGGTGGTGCCGTGCTTGCACCACGAACGTCGACGTCGGCCAGACTTTCCTACATTGGAACGCTGGAGGTCGTGACACTTCACAAATTGCTGTGGCACTCACATGATCGAATCAGGAGTCCATCGCGCAGGACTCCTCCCTGTAGATGTAAACGTGACGTCCTTGGGTCTACCGTCAAAGAGAACCTTGATCGATTTTGCGGGTTCGAAAGGTTCGTCACAGAGGATGGAGATCTCTATCGTATCTGCATTAGTACACCTGCGATCGCACAATAGGCAAGGAATTGCCGGGACCTCCGATACAAGCACTGCAAAGCGAAATGTTCATGAAACAACGGATATCATGGTCAATAGAGAAATACATACTAGGTGCCTATTGGGATATGAAGTTGGGAAGAGGGTTGAGAGTTAACAGCCATATTATCAAGGAATGAAACAGAGGATGGAACACGAGTTCTGACTAATCAAGACTCAGACGCCAAACGTACCAGCTGAATTCGAAGTGTCAACAGACCTGGAAAAATGAGCTCTTGGCTTATTTCCAAGACAATTAATGATAGGTCTAAACATTGTATTTTTATCCGTTGAGTTTACATCTTATGTAGGATACTACATCATAAGTAGCTGGAGAGACCTCCTTAGAACAATCTGAACAATCTGCAACAATTGCTCGAAGGCTGAAGCTGGACTAATTGTGGGCAAGCAGCTAGAGGTGCTATCATGGAATAGTAGATTAACTTAAACAATGAAGGTTCTGTGAGCAAGTCCCTAATCACGGTGCGAAGAGAGACTGTTGTTACACAAATGACCATGTTATAAGAATGAGAGTGTTGTAACCAAGATAATATTTTCTTAGTCATAGCCCATCCTCAAGTCGCATGCAATTTAGAAATTTAACTGCCACCTCCATCCGAAAAACACGCTAAAATTGACAAGACTACTTACAGGGCGACACTATGGGTGGTCTGACATACTCCTCCACATAACAGATGTCTCTCCGACATATTTTCGCACTCATCAAAGAGGTTTGGAAGTAATTTACCGTTTCTCAAGTCCATATGCTGACTATCACCACTTTATACAATATTCTTCAAGATAAAGCGCTTGTTTTGACGTAGTGCTGGGTCTCGTCTGTGCTACAACAAGCCCTCATGACCTTTAGTAAGGGGCAAGGTCTCCTAACTGATGGACGTGATTACGCGAATTAGCTGGGACTGTCCAGTACCCTAATTTTCAACCCAACGGACACTTTCCTACAACTCCTCGAAATATTGTACACCAACTTGTACCATCCTTTTTGTTTTGTATTCTTGCCAATGTCACCCACATCGTTTCTTCCAGCCTTCGAGTTCATTATCTTGATGATAAAGCGGAACTTGGACCGTCCGGAAAGCAGGATATCGGTGCGGGCGAGATGCGCACCTGTATGAACCATTTCGCGAAACAAACCATTATGCAAATTGTTGGCAAGCAGAGTAAATATTTTCTGCTGTATCTAGAAGGGGAAAGTGTTTATAATGGCTTCTTTCTCTTATGCAGTGCAGGAGCTGGAGAGTGAATTTTTATTGCGGTTGAAGATATAGGGACCATTCCGAGGAACTCTCTGGCAGGAAGCGGGCTCCTCCACCATGTCTGTGAATCATAAAACGACATCAACCCCTGGGTCTGCGATATGGTGAGGTACATTGAAGAGATTGCAGACAAGAAAGGATAGGCAAGGACACAAGCTGTGACCGCATGGTATGTGATGGTAATCAAAATAGATAGCGCAATAATCGGCATTAGCTCGGTAAGAGCCAGGTTTCTCAATTTGAATTCTGCTGACTGTAATAAGAAAAGAAATGAAGATTTTTTGTTATATTTATTTTATGTTTTGTTTGAGTTTTATTCAAGTTTTGTTCAAGTTGCTTGAACGCGCACAATAAGCGCTTGTTTTGAATCTAAGCGAAAAGTGTATTGAGATGCGGGGGATGCACTGATGCGGTTGCGAAGTGTCAGCGCTTGAAGTTCGTGTACTGAGATAGAGCTTCAACTTAGCAAAAATGAAGCAACTATTGAGTTGGATAACAATCTTGAAATGAAAGCAAATGGCCAGTGACAATTTGCTAACAGTAAAACCGGTTGTAGAGATATAGAGCAAGAGATTCAGAATATAAGAGACTTTGTAGAGATTTACTGCCTTGGATTATAGGGAGAAATACAAGTGTATTCAAGGAGAATGCTAGCTAGGGTGAGTCTCTTGTGGGTGAATGAGAAATATCAGGGTAGTGGTGTTGAGGGAATCTGAGCGTAGCTATATTGTTGAATTTTTCATTTCATTCGCGGTATCATAGTTTAAACACCACTTGTTGCTTATCAGACATTTTAGCACCGTGACATGTCTCATCTTTGTTCCAGAAGTTGAGCCAGTTCTGTTTAGTTGCTACAGGTTATGGGCCCCAGCTGACATTAATCTACTTACACGATGTCAAGTCTCTCCATTCCATTCAACTCTGATTCATCCATGCTGTCTGTCCCTAAACTCTGTGATGATGGAAGCAACTGGTCCGATTATGAACCTTGAATCCAGAGAGCCCTAGGCGCAAAAGGCCTATGGATGCATGTTGAAGGAAAGGCTATTGCTCCTAAGCCATATCAGCTGGTCAACAACCTTCCTGTTCTATCGGATGGCAAAACCGCAGCTTCTGATGATCAAATTGAAGCCAGGGAAAAGAGGATCAATGACTATGACAAACGCAAATATCTAGTGCAACATGTCATATTGTCTACTACGTCCACTCACATTGGCTCCATGATTAAAAACTTGAAAACAGCAAAGGAAATGTGGGAAAATGTTAAACCTGATGCTACTACCAAGAGCACACTTTACCTTATTGATGCGGAAGACCAACTCACTTCTATGCATGTAAATGACTCCGACGACCCTCGTGCTCATCTCGCTGAAATCAAGCAACATTTCAAGCTAATGACAAAAAGACATGATAACCTGATGAAAATGGGATCTACATTATCAGACACATGCTTTTCGATGCTTATAGTGTCATCTCTACCACCTTCCTACCGACCTGCCATTCAAACCATCACAGCAGCAGAATGAATTGGTGTGACCCAAGGCACTGCAACGCAGCCCAAGATGTCACCGATGGATTTGATCAACTTCATTACTGATGAAGCTAATCATCGTGTCATTGACAATGAACAGTCGAAGGCTGTGGAATCTGCCCTCCTTGCTCATGCAAAGAAGGACAAGAAGCCAAATGGTGAAAAGGCAAAAAGAGCCACCAAGTCCAATTCTAACGAGGAATGCACCAACTGCTCGAAAAAGGGTCACACAAAAGAGAACTGCTGGGCAAAAGGGGGAGATAAAGTAGGTCAAGGACCGAGGCAAAAGAAACACAAAAAGCCTGAAAAGACGTCAGACTCTGCAGTCGTTGCTGATGACAGCACAAAAGAATCTGAACAGTTTCCTTTCTATTGCACCCCCAAGTTCTCAGCCTTGACAAGCCATCCACCTACCTACCTCTCAACCCAATTCACTGCATATTGTCAGAATCCGAACAACAGTGATAAAGGTTGTGGGTGAATGTGGTGTTAGTAATCCTGTTCAGAAATGTTTCTAATGATAATAGAATGACATTCGAAAGTAAATGGAAATCCTACAGTAAAAGCAAATGACCTTCGGAATGTTTGCAAACAAAATGCACAATTCCGAAGAGATAGAGGTTCTGAAAGGATTCTATCTCGTAGATCAAATGAACTTTACAGTTCATGTCGATCACAGTCAATGATCTCACATTCCTTGAAGTGGGTTGAACTAATAAAAGAAGAATTGGAGTGCTTACTCAAATATTAAGTTGTTGTTCAAGGTGAGTTTTAGGACGAGTTGGCAGGTATGAGTGAAAAGATCAAGTTGACATACAATAATTGAACTAGGGAACATACATGCGAATGTGTTTAGCTATATACCGAAGGGTTTGGAAGAGAAAGCGAATGGGAATGAGTCCGTGAGGATTGGAAAGTAGCCAAGGTACATGTATACTAATTAAAGGCCATAGAGAGCAAAGAACAATGATGGAAGGAAAATTGTGAATGAAGAAAAGGATAATAGACTATCACCAACTCCTGAAACATGTTTCCAAATTGCGTGGCACTTCAGGTAGGGATAGCCATGCCTAAATCTTTCGGAGAGTCATTATGAGAGTCTAGAACATTCATATCATTAAGCCTGATGATATGGCATGTCATCGCAAGCTTTGAGTGAATATGAATAACTCAATCAATAATTTTATGGTGAAAGATGGGGATAGTGATGGGGATAGTCAGGGTGGTTCTTTTCTAAAAAAAGAATATGATTGGACCTGACCAATGATTGTTTCACAAGAATTGTTTCACTAGATGGAGTATTTGAGTCGAAGTGATAGATAAAAGAGTTGTTGGATGAAAGTGATGGGAGTGTGGGAATGTTGCTTCAGACTTTGGATGAAATGCTTCAGAAGGTTCGTTTTGGAACAAGGATGATGTGAATGGAATGTCCAAACTGTGATCATGACACATATATAGACAGCGGCGCAAATAGCCACTACTGTCCAGACCATGCTAAATCCATCAATTATTGTGAAGTCACTGGTCATGAAATAATGGCAGCTGATGGCTGCACGCTGAAGGCCCTAGGGATCGGTGATGTTTGCATTGAACTCCCAAATGGGAATCCCACAACATCTGCTGTATTGAAGGAAACAGTTCATGCACCAGATATGGCATTCACCTTAATATCCATAAGCAAATTGGATTGCGCCAATTATTCACTCATCTTTACCAACAATGTCTGTACTATCAAAAACCCCATGGGCAAGACCATGGCAACAATTCCCAGAACCAATGGTCTCTATTGTCATACTGGTCATAATTGCACTACAGATATCAACTACGCCAATTTAGCCTCTGTCAAAATGGACATAAATCAGGCTCACTGTAAGCTAGGCCATATTGCACATGCGGCTGTGAAGCATGCCATAGTGACAGGCAAAATCACTGGTATAGAAATTGATATGGACTCTAAACCTGAGTTCTGTGAAGCATGCCCAAAGTCCAAAGCTACCCAACTACCATTCCCAAAATACTCACACACATGAGCTACAAAATACGGTGAAAGAGTACACTAGGACTTGTGGAGGCCAGCATCAGTACAAAGTCTTAGCAGAAATTCATATGTTGCTGCTCACATTGATGATGCAACAAAGGAGACAAAGCTCTACTTCCAAAAGAAGAAGAGTGAGACATTCAAGTCATATACACTTGATGAGGCTTACATAGAAACACAAACTGGCAATCACATCAAAACCATATGTAGTGATTGAGGTGGTGAATTCCTGACTAAGGAATTCATCAAGCATCAGGATGAAAAGGGAACTATTAGAGAACTCACTGTCCACAACTCCCCACCACAAAATGGCACTGCAGAATGTGGAATGCATACGCGTGCTGAACAAGCCTGCTCACTCCTCCTTGCAACCGGTTTACCGTGCTTCCTTTGGAAAGAGGCCATGAAGCACTCAGCTTGGCTTCATAATCGTACTCCTACCTGTGCACTCGATGGAATGATGCCATATGAAGCCAGATACAAAAAGAAACCGCACCTGGCAGGAATTAAGGAATTTGGTGTTGCAGCCTATGTCAAAGATCTCACTGCTGGGAAACTAGACCAATGTGCACAAATTGGATGCTTTGTTGGTTATGATTCAGACTCAAAAGGTTACTACATATATTGGCCAAACAAATGCACAATTACCATTGAAATAAATGTCATATTCAATGAAAAAGACATTCTTACCACAGATGAGACATTTCCAGGTGATATACTGGCTGAGGGGGAGAAGGATAAAGTTATCCACTATACCTCATCTCAACAAAAGGAAACCCATTCTGAACAAAACGAACCGCAAGCTCCAAATACACCTCCCAGTCAGATTGAGGAACATACTGAACCAATTGAAGAACCAATTGAAGCCCCGCAACTGGGACACGGTCACCAGCCAAGAAAGCCCAAGGGAGCTTACAAGGACCTTCATGAAGGTTTTACAGCAGCTATTGCATATTCTGATGAGGATGACCTTGCTTCATTAATACCTTATGAAGAAAATGACCCAGTCAACTGGGTGCTTAATACTCACCTTGACTATGCAATGATTGCTGCAACCGGACATATGCCACGCAACCTGGATGAAGCTCTGAATGGCCCAAACAAAGTACTGTGGAAAGAAGCATTAGACTATGAAATAGGCCAACTAGAGAAGCTTGGAATGTGGGTAATAGAAGACCTACCTTGTTATTATTTATCTATCTACCGCGCGAACATTACATTATGTAATCTACTGATGCATCAGAGGTGCCACCTAGAATAAAAACACAAAAACAGCATAAAAACATTATTAATGTCAACTCAAAGCCTCAGGCTTTAGAGTATACTTTGTTTACATCTTCAGGGTTATTCAGCAATCGATCCCCAAGGCTATTGTTTTGGATCCTGAGAATTAGACATAAGTTTGGTGTTTAATCTAATTGCTCAGACTTTGATTAGACCTTTGAGTTACTGATCACTTGTAACACAAACTATTTTAACGAAGAACCCAATTAAGAAATTATACTCCGGAATGCTCAATAATCAGTGTTGCAATGCAATATTGCAAGTAGATTGTATATGAACACTCACATAGTTGTGTTATAGTTTTTCTGTAACACTGCTAGTCTGTAATGAAAGTCTGTAGGTCCAGTTACTTTTCCAATATGTAGGAAAGTTACTTAGGACTTAGCAATTGCAGAATTGAATTAATAGTATAAGTGATTATGCTATTGATTCAATTGCTTGCTAGATTTATATTCCACTCACCTATTCTGTATCTAGTTTTCTACTGTATTTGATGTTTTTGTATTTGAGGATTTCTAGCCACTACTTCGGTAGTGAAGCTAATATAGCCGTGTTCTTCGGAACACTAATGGCTGACTAATCAAGTCTTCGGACCTGATTACTCAAGCAGACTTCGGTCTAGCTTGGTTGAAGATGTGGGAACACACTTCTTAGGCTTTTCAAGATAAAATGTTGTTATTTTCAAGGCAGGAGAAGCCCTATTTTTATACGTTGTGGAGCAAGGATTACTAATCTACAGGAACATTCTATCTATAAATAATATGGAAACTAGTAGAAGTTTATGGAATACTCTGGTACCTTCTAACCAATCAGATCTCCTGGCACTTGAATCACATGTTAGCAACAAGGTCACATGTTGCGTCATTTAGGCATGCCAGCCAATCAGATCCTCTGGATCTTGGATCACATGTCACTTCCTGAGTCATAGGTGGAGTCATGTTTCTGGTTTCTGACTCAGAAGTGCTGTCTTCCAATCAGAATCCCTGGATCTTGAGTCTAACTGAGTCATTGTTAAGAACTGAATCTTAGCGGAGGCAGAGTGAAGGTTGAGACTCAATATAGAGTTGACCAAGGTTTGGGGTCGGGTTGCCGAGGGGGGCCGAGGCTCGGTGAACGGGTTGAATGGGACTTGGCTTCAGCTTATGTGCTGCGCCAGCTCAGAGTCCTGTCCCATATTTCGGATGAGGCCCAAGGTCACCCAGAGTTCGGGCATGACCTTAGTGAGAGGGACGAAGGAGCGTAGAGATTAAAGTAGAATGTATTAAGGTATCTTAGTTGATATCAGAACTGATTGTCATGTACATGAATGAATGACTTATATACGAGAAGGTTCGGGGATCGGGGACCGAATGACCGAGGTCAGGGTCATAAGCTACAAAGGAGAGAGATCAAACATGAGGTATGAATAGGTGCAAC